>NJDC01002599.1:85400-95527 GCA_002245475.1 Calephelis virginiensis
AGTTAGCTAATAATTCCGACACGGTCCGACATAAATTGTATCAACATCCTACTAGTAGTTTTGAATTCATGCAAATAAAAAAATATGTATTGTTAAGTATAACTCAAAAATCCCTAGTTGGATTGTGATAAAATTAATATGGGATCATCCTGAAAAAAAATCCAAAAAGTAATCATCAATATCGGTTTGTTATTGGCAAATTATTTATGCAATAAAAATAAGCAATTAATTATGTATTTGTTATGCGATCATAACAATCACATAATTAACCTGTCCTCTTTTTTGGAGTCGGTTAAAATCCATGTAAATCATTTGTAAAATAACCAATTCCTTGGGTACCTGACCCGGGGTGACGTAGGTTGACATTCCAGAATCAAATCGCTCGGGGTATTATCCGAAGGTGGTGTCAAGAGTCTCCGAAACCGGCGTGTTTAGTATGAAAAGGGTAAATAATGTGGAGGAAGCCAGGCAGGTCTGCCAGAATCATGAGGTTTAGCACTCGATACCCTTTGCCTACCACGTAAGGGACTTGGCGTGAAGATATGTAAGTATGTATTTAAATCACTAATAAATACCTTCATTTCTGATATAGTTTTATCTAAGAAGCCGTTGAAACTGCTGTCCAACTCCACTGTTTGTTTTTCACTCAAGTTCCCAAATCCATTAAACGAATTCCCATATCCATTCCCAAAGATGTTCCCGGGCTTCTGCGTTTCAAATGGGTCATAGCCTGATAGACCGTTTGTGAATGAATTCGTATTGAAAACTGATGTTTGGAGGTTGAAGTCACTAATATCGTAGTTTGGCTTATTCGACTGCGCGGGGAAGTTCGGGCTGACAGTTTGTGTTTGGATTTGACTGGGCATAGAGAATGGAGTAGAACCAAACAAGTCATTTCCGTTAACAGGGGGCGTTGTTTGTGGTGTTTGACGTTTAGATGCTTTTGGTGGTGGCGCCACTGTAACAAAAAAATTAAGTAAGTACATATTTTTAATGTTGGGGTTTTGGGGCCATCGAAAGGAAATATGGTCGAAGTTTTTTCATAAGTATTGAATTTCGTGTTGATATTGAGTGAAATTAGTCAATTTTGGTGGCATTTTGAACAATTTTGTTCAGTGAAAGTGCACAAATGAAATAATCATGAAGAAATTAGCGTATCGTGTATTTCCTCGTTGCCGCCAAATCTCATTACATGAGAGCCTGATATGACTTACTGACGACTTATGAGTTATGACTGATGACTAATTATAATTGATTAAAATTAATATAAAATTTGATACAAATTTCTACTTGACTAATGGCAAAATACTAACGTATAGGCCAAAACCTAAAGAAATAAATAAAATTTTAATGTTAATTTTTTGATAACAATTATTAAAAAAAAATAAGTGCATTCCACTAGGTGACAAAATCAACAAGTGAAAAAGGTGCTAGAGAGTCGAGTATCTTACACACATTACAGTAAATAATCAATATAGCGCGCCGTGTGTACGCGAAATTTGCGTCCGTTATTGGTTGTTGCGTAGGCGCTATTTTCGGCACTTTTCTAAGCTATTTCAGTTTCTTTGAGTTATTTCGGTTTTTCTTATTGTCAAAATTCGGTTGTGAATCAATTGGGATCACATTTGCATTATTTACGGTGAAAAGTAATAAAATCTACAGATAAAATAGGCCTTCTACAGTTTTTGGCTAAGCTATTTTTGCTGTCGAAAAATAACAGCGATTAGGTACCTGGCAACTGACCTAAAATTTCAAGATCTCTTATCTCAAATAGGTCATTAAGGATTTCCTCAAAAATGAAAACAAAATGAAACATCGTGGAATACCATACTCAATATCAGATAATCTGTATACGTACACAGCGGCGGGGTGGGGGTGAGCTGGTCGACAGCGGGAGACGAAAATCTAGCAACGGGTTCGGTCTCGAACGCGCGTGGATCAAAGTCTGGAAAATTATACACTCATTTTTTTAAAATATCCATCAAAATACATTTTTTATAGTATAGATTTTTTGATGATAAGAAATAATTACAGACAAAAGATTAAGTACATAGTGCATTATGTTGGTCCGCATCCGTTGAGTAGAAAAGGCCATCTTCCTTTTTGCCAGGAAGCTGTGCAATAACTTACTGGGGTAGGGATTCACCATCTTATCTATTCCTGCTGCCATAATGATGTTGTCATGTTCTGGACCAGAGAGTAGCTGGTAGACTTACACAATTATCCTAACATTATAGACACGGAACAGCCTGGAACCTATAACATCTATAGTGTCTATAGGCCACGGTTGTCTCTTACCATCAGGAGATCCGTATTCCCTGAACCCTCGAAAAAAAAAACTGAACCAAGGTAATCGACTACCCTGGTTTCCAAATCGAATTATGACATAAACTATAGCTAGAGGCATTTATTTATTCCTTAAGCAGAATCCAGGCGGTTGTAATCACGCCCCTATCACGCCTTCCACACGGCTGGCAAACCAATGCTTTAATTGTTTTAATCTCAATCAATCAACAATTAATGTTTTAATCCGTGTAGAACCCCTAATGATTGTGTTGCAGTCTTTCTATAACAATGTTTCCCAAACATTGTTCGGTCTTGACCCTGTAATTTGCAAACTGCTCTTTCGTGACCCACGTAACACTTTTCATTTCAATTCATTTATTTGTAGAAGTAGGTACAGTCATAGGTGTTAATGATTACATTACAAAAGTACGACTACTCCTGGCCTAGTGGTGTACAAATATTATTTAGGAAAAAGTAAGTAAATTTTAAAAAACAAAATTAAAAATTTGCAGCAATCAGTTTCACTGTCTCACGTATGTTCGCAGACATTGTAAACACAAACTGCAAATATTCGATTATTTAACCTACATTTTTCAAAACTTACAACTTCGTCGAACTTTAAATCAAGTTGCAAAAACCCTTTCAATTATTCGAATATCTATGATTGACGAAGATACGTTGTCGGAGTGATAAGATGCAGCACAAGCGCTTGTTGTTTTCACGTCTATGTTGATCGTTATCAAATGTTGCGACCCGGTATCTATATATTAATACGTGATGCCAAAACTTTAGACCCCTTTTTACGAAAATTGTGCTGACGGAGGAGCATGAAATTTAGCACACTTATAGTTTATGTGTAGGAGAAGTGCAGAACGCTAACATTTTTCAATAATAATGCTTATGAAGTACATTAAATCAATACGTTAAATCAATGAATAAAACATTACCCACACTACCATGTATTTGACACACACAAACAAATATATTGATGTCGAAGATAAACGATCACAGATGGCGCGTTAACTATTCAGGATAAAAATTAGTTGGTCTTGAGAAATGAAGATGGCGTTCTTATCCACAAGATATTAAAATTTGGATATTAAAATGGTCCAATTTCGATCATAGGGCGGCCACTAGTTTAATTTAAATGGTCCGGTACCGGGTCGCGACCCGGCATTTGGGAAACACTGTTCTATAATATAGAACATGTATACTATAAGTACAAAAAAAAACTATAAGTACAATTTCTAATATTCAAAAACTTACCGCTGTCGGAATCTGATTGCCAGATCACTCCTTCTAGTTTTGTGCCAACTACAGGGTTCTTGCCCGATGTCAAATCACCGAGGAGTTTACTGAAATAAACATTTTACCATCATTCTGAATTTAATCTATTAATGTCCACAATTTTCACATCTTTTAAATACAAAAAAAATACTCTTATAACAAACTGGATGTTTACCCATATACAGTAGCACATACATAGCAACAGTTACAATTTTTGTCTAAACTGTCATCCACCGTAACATTCCTTTGGAATTAACTAAAAAAACTATTTAATTTTTATTTTTGAAGTGGGTTTTTCAGTTCAAAAAAACTTAACAGATTTCGCATTCTTAATGATTTTATGGTAGAATTCATATTTTTTCATTGCCTGTTCTGATGTACACATAATTAAAAAAAGACATTCAGTCAAAATGAAAACCTCCAGGTTTTTTAAAGTTGCGAGTTTAAACTTGAATAAATATTGAGGTAATGACGTCACTAATTTACTCCTTACTCTACAGTTCGTACAACTAAAAAAAAGAGCGGTTGTATGTAAAGTCGGTTTACTGACGACGATAGTTGAACGTGATAACGTCATAAGAACGGCGGAACTCGTTCCGCGCTCTCGCTTGAACTTCAAGCCTTAAATAGAACGCCTCAGAGCGAGGTAACGCCGCATGAGTCATGTATAAGACGTTGTCACGTCAAAAACTCACCCAGTACTAGTTTTTCCATTGTGCGTTGGTGGTGGTGTTGACAATAGCAGGTTTTTGTCGTTGGAGTTGAATGTATCTGTCGAGTTGTTGGATACCGCGTCCATACCTGGAAAACAAAACAAATACTCGGTCATATTTTATGTTTTTTCTATGATATTGGAAGGAAAACAAGCAGACGGATTTCCTGATGGTAAGAAATTCACACCGGATAGAGTAACCAAAGGTGGTAATGGTGCGTTGTCAACCTGGAGCGAGATGTTAGGCCTCGAGCAAAAGTTAGTTTACCGGCTATGTGTTTTTAAAACGCTGAAAATCAACCTTATATTACTTTGAAAGTCGTTTATTTAAAAATACCTGAACTTGTTGGTCGAGTGGCTAGCGTACAGGCCTAACTACACCGAACAACCGCCGTGCTCGGGTTCGATTCCCGACGGAGGCACCCAATTTGTGTATTAAACATTTAGATGTCTGCATTTCTGTGTAGGTAGGCAGAGGCGCAACCACGACTAGCCGAAGACACTAAGTTCCACAATGTATTAGGTGGCAAGCCTATCGCTAACCGGGCACATACTTGCATTTATTAGTAAATTCAAAATATACATTTTTGAGTTAGTTCTTTTAGTTTCCCGACTCGAAGATTGAACCCGAGGCCCCAAGAAGACCGCCAGACTACAGAGGTGAAAACTCATAATATATACTAATAAGCTACTAAATAACCACTTTTTTGGAGTCGGTTAAAAATATATTGTGGAAAGAACAAGCGAGCTTCATAAATTGTGTCTAGAAGATAAAGCCGCTGCCGAACATACGTTAATGTAAACACGTAAACAAACCTTGGAGGAGTTTTCTCATGTTCATGTTCAAAAGTTTATGACTAGCCAGTAGTAAAACCTTATCACCTGTATTTGGAACTTTTAAAACTGTTGCACTCAGCAGGTTTTAGGCGGTTGTGTACATAGGTTAGAGGAAATTTCGTTTTCATTTTTTAATATTATTAAATTTGGATTAAATCTGCGGTCACGACTTCGAACAAAGGTGAGTTCGTTTCCGTATTCCAATTTTTATTAAATTTTGTTGACACAATAACATATATCCTATAAATATGTTTCCATTTTGGATTACATTTATGAGTCCAGACGGATGTAAACCTTACCTTAGCCAGTGCTTACACCCGTCTAGAACCCCTATTACGGCCTGGTCACGCCTTTCGGCCTAGAGCGGCAAGCGGGGAGCGGAAGCTTTGTACACGCCACGTAATCTCAGTAGCGGTTACCGGCAGCGTGGACGTATTCAGAACATGGTCTATAGTATGTCGTTACCTAAAATATCCCATCTTTGTTTTGAAAACAGCACATTTTGGCATCTATGTTTTTATTTATATAGCTGTTAATTGAAGGTAACTTATCATTAAATTCTGGAAAACGTTGTTTTATTTCTTCCTACAACCTTTTTATAACATTTTTATATTTAGGTTGGGGATGTTTCAACATCCATATTGGTTGTCGATTCATAACATTTGCGATAAAAGCTTCCGTGTTCATATTCGCTACAAAATTGTCTAAAATATTTTATTCCACTGAATACGCTACCCACGCACCGCCGTCTGTGCCACTCTGTCTCATGGCGTCCCACCCATTCCCTTATACGTTTGTTCCCGCCGCTCCGCAAACCGCGCTCCGCTGTAGCGATCCGCCCGGACAAAACCGCGCGCGATTTCGCTATGAGCGGTATTTCGTAGCGTGCTTCAAACATTTGTATGATTTTGATTTCACCGCTCGCCGCGCCGCTCTAGGCTGCCGCTCACAGCGGCAAGGTCGTGAACGCACGCTTAGACTACGAATTGACATCTCACTAAACATGTCCAGCCGTATACGGCTAAGTAATGACATGATGATGAACTTAAGTATGTAAACTCACCAATATCGGGCGTCTTCGTTCCATTCATGGCGCTGAAGCCATTCGCTAAGGTAAGTGAGGATATTTGTTTTTCCAACTCCGGTGGAGGTTTGAACTCTGCGATGTCGGTTAAGTTGTTGCGACTTAGGTACGCTGACAGGTCATCTTTGTATGTGATTTTGGATAACTCCTGCAATACACATTTTATTTATTTAAAATTAAAAAAAGTTTAAAAAAACGTTAGAATACTAAAGGTGTTCTACAGTTGTATATTACTAGCGATAATACAGCAGCCAAACACACAGTTTTCCTAATGCAAAGACCCGTGACATAATATCTATAGACACCAACTGCCTTACTAATAAAAAAAATACGGTAGTGTTTACAAGATGTATAAACAATGAATAAAGTCTCAAGTCGAAAGTCTTCGACCAGTGTGTGTTACCGGTGATGACAACCGGAACTGAGACTTGGTCGCTAAATGTGGGCCTCTTAAATAAGCTCAGAGTCGCTCAGTGTGCTATGGAGAGAGCTATGCTCGGTGTTTCTCTGCGTGATATGATCCTTAATTCGGTGATCCGCAAGAGAACGAGAGTAACCGACATAGTCCAGAAAGTCAGCAAGCTGAAGTGGCAATGGGCAGGCCACATCGCCCGCAGAACCGACAACCGCTGGGGAAGAAAGGTTCTCGAGTGGCGGCCCCGCACCCGAGGACGTAGTGTTGGACGACCTCCCACCCGGTGGACTCATGATCTGGTCAAAGTCGCGGGGAGTCGCTGGATACAAGCGGCTGGTGATCGTGACTTGTGGCGCTCTTTGGGGGAGGCCTATGTCCAGCAGTGGACGTCTTCCGGCTGATGATGATGACGATGAGGAAAAATGTTACTAATAAAACATTTTTTGACACAAACACAAACTCTTGTTTAGGGCTTGTGTAAGGATGAAAATGGCGGCTTTAATAAAATTGTAAGCTTATGTTGCTTGCTGCTCCTAAGGATCGAATCAAGTGTCAAAATTTCTGTTTTGTGACCTATCGGTTATCGTCTTTTAAGCTTTAACTATGTTATGACCTGCTTGGTAAAAAAGGAAATGGTCTATTCTTCTCAACGGCCCTGGACCAACACGAGTTGCTATTTGAGTTCTTAATCTACGATAGATTATATACCACTAGCTATTTGCATGCGACTTCGTCAGCATAAAATATTTATGATTTTCATAAAAAAATTCATAACCCATATGTCAACCCAACGGACTATCCGTTTGAAGTTGATATTTGAAAAATAAGATATGTGTGAACTCGGATCTGTAGCAAAATAAATATCAAATTTTATCAAAATCAGTTCAGCAGCTTAACAGTAAAAGAGCAACAGAAAGAGAGACAGACTTTCGTTTCTATAATATTAATATTGATTATTATAGATATTTAACTTTATATTTAATATGCCAATCATAAATAGTACCTAGACCAATTTAAAAACCTAATACATAAAAAAAGATTTAATACATATTATAACCGTATTCTTTGTGGAAGCAAAACTGTAAATACTTCCATACGACGGCCATACTTCCACATACTACGTTAAGTTTGCCACTCAATACATATTATGAACTTTGATAAAAAGAGTACAAATTGTCACGTTATGACACAGACATAAAAAAATTTTGATCTGTGATCACTAGCGTTCTAAAATCAATTACGCCGCGATAAAGACATGCATGAAAAATATTTTTAATAATAACTAAATAATACAAAACAAATAATATTATAATACTTTCTAGAAATCAATAACAAATAATTAATAAAACGTTTGAAAAATTTGTTTTATTAGTACTAATATTATTTCTACAACTACATATGAACACGTCAAATAGTTTCCGAGCAGATTTGACAAGAGTTATGACGTAATCTCGTTATAATGCGTCAATAGTTACACAAACCAAAAGTTTGTTAGTAGAGATACTGCATATGCGTTGTGTAAATCTTATTCATTCTTAAAACGCTGTATAACTATTGACTTCGTAAACGCGTGTGTAACATTTATTTTATTAATAACGCTGCAAAGATGTTATAGGTGCCAATCTGTCCTGTAGACGAGATATTGGGCCAATAATATGCAATTTCCCAGGCAACAAATCGGAGCTGGATACTGTAATTATGAAGGCAGAAATAGGAAAGACAATGGAACCCTAGCCGTATAAGTTCCTGCCCAGGCCACACAGCACACTACCACTAGTGATCTTGATGTTTAAAGAACCATAAAGCCTATGCTCGAGTCTTATGAACTACCTGGCAGGAAAGCAGAAGGTCTATTCTAAACAGACAACCCGGACTAACACGGGGCAAGTTTACTGAAAAAAAGTGGTCAATAAAAAAGTCGAGGGAATTGCTCCTCTCTATCAAATGGCTTGGACTACAAAAGGTACACTTGTTTATTATTTAGCCATTTTAGCAAACAGAGTTTCAGTTATTAATTTTCCGAAAGTGAGTATAAACAGTAGTAAAAATAAACTGACAAAAGAAACTTCTTAAATGATGTCCATGTATTCCAATCATGAGAAAAAAATTACAAATGTTAAAAATGACACTTGAATATGATAAACAGGTTGAGTTTAACAATAAAAAAAACACTTAAGTACCATGACTTATTTCTTCAAGAATTACGTGAAATACCTACTTACTTACTAGTTCTTTCAGTTTTTTTCATTTGTTTTATTATACACAACAATCAAAACTTTGTAACGACCACTGAGGTCAATGTGAGGCATTAGAGTTTAGTCGATAAAAACATTAGAAACAAAAAAATAAATGTTTAAGTACCTACGAGTACCTACTACACGAGTGATATACTATTCAAACAAGCAAGTATTCGCTTATAATAAAGATGACTTATTTAAAAATAATATAAATATATTTTTGAACCTTTTTTGATATTTTTGTAGTTTTGTTTTCAATTATTCGGTAAACAATTAACAAGACGGGGCATTATGTAACAAATTGTCCGATGACCATAATAGGTAATGTTTGGCTCTTGTAGTCAGTATTTTTTGTCAGATTATAATTCTAGAAAAAATAATAAATATGTCATGCAGTTATTATTAGTTAAACTAGTATGGTTTTGTAAAGTGCCATATTATTTTACAGTCTGGTTAATTTGGTCCAAGATCACTTTGCTAAAAGGGCGATAAGGTTTTCACGCCCATACGCCAGAAAAAGTGTGATGTAACATTATTTTAAACTTTACCTGAAGGCGGTTTTTATAAGTATTCATTTGTATTTCTAGCTTCTTGTTCTGTAGTGTAAGCTTCTGCATTTCAATATATTTGCCGTTGTCATTCAGGAATCGTCTGAAAAATTAAATAATAATCATTATTATTAACTATTTTTTGAAAGAAGAATTTTTATAAATACTTAAATCCAAATAAAATTATTGTTAATACAGTTTAAGAGTACATATAGACAGAAATTTGTGTATCATTCATATACTTTCTCGGTACCAAAGATCCAGACATGACTTAGACATGAAACTAAAGACATCAAACATTTGATAACTAACAAGGAGAAGAAATGTATATAATGAAAGAAGAGACAGCATATCTAAAAGGTCCTGATGTTAGGACAAATTAAAAGAAAGAAAAAAATAAGGTTACCTGTAGGCCAGATCAAACGCCTGTCCAATAGTGAGAGTGATCTCGGAAGCCAACTTTGTAGATATGAAGACAAAACATTCATGTTTCTCCGGCGTCCCCGCATCATGGCCGTTGACGCCATTACTTATGTTACCACCTGGAAAACATTACAGAAAATGTAAGTATTTTCACACCTGTATCTGAAGAAATAGGTACAACGAGGGCACTCACGATAAATCGAAGATACCTACTGCCGCATAACGAAGCGGTGTGTTACAGTGCGGATTTTAACTTTGGACTATCGCCGTACGGAAATGCGGTGGCAGTGTTTTTAGT
>NJDC01002599.1:102258-116522 GCA_002245475.1 Calephelis virginiensis
TTGTGCGCGTCGACATTTTTTTAAACTACCACCGGATCGGAACGCGGCCACACACTGAGAACATCTGGCGAAAGAAACTCAGCGGGATTGTCTTTTTTCAATAATAATAATTACAATATAAATTAGATTAAAAATATAAAGTACAATGTTACTTTAACTTAAATAAAAGGTACAACAAATCACATTACAAATTGTAGTGGGAGATTGAAATCTCTATCCCGAAGCATGTTCATCTTCCATATACTCTGAGACCGTATAAGCCTTTTTGACATAATTTTGCTTTTATAAAATTTTTAAACTTATTTAAAGGTAGATCTCTAATACCAATGGGAAGCTTATTGTAGAAACATATACATTGACCCAAAAAGGATTTACTAATTTTATGGAGACGAGTTTTGTATACGGCTAGATTATTTTTGTTCCTCGTATTAATGTCGTGAGCATCACATTTTTTTTGTAAACGTACATAGTTTTTTTATAGCATACATTAAATTCTCATAAATGTATTGAGAACTTACTCTCGCTACTCCGCTACCCCGAAAGAAAGATATGTATACCTTTGAAGATTGTAAGTATTGTAACCCCTTACTAATAAAACTTACACATCCGTTGATCAGGTGTGTAACTTCATTTTTTGTAAACAAAAGTGAAGTTACACACCAGGTAAGTATATAAGTATTTAATGAATGCACAGATAAACAAACAGAGCATCCGAGGAACAGCGATTGGTATGGACCTAGCACATTCAGACGACAAAAATCATCTTCATTTGACTACGCGAAGTTTTAGAATAACCTCGCAAAAAATCCCTGCAAGCAATCCAACCGAACGTATCTTCGTGACCGTATCCTCGAAGAGTAAGACACAGGTACAAGTTACAAGGGCACCCACGATTAACCGAAAGTACTACGTAGCCTGACATTGAGATATCTGGCAAACGAAACCTATCGTCAACGGGTAATCGGGGCAAACAGATTTAATTAGGTAATAAACATACTTTGAGTTGCTCTACCCGGGAATCGAACCTGGGATATCACATATAGTCAACACCCATACCGTATCTATATCACAGAGGCGACACTACCAATATTCCCAATATTGTAACTAAATAATGATAAATCCATAATTTTATTTCTATTGTTAAATTTTGTCAACATTTATATAAATCACTAGCTGTTAGCCGTGGCTTTGCTCGCGTGGCAGGTGATATATTTACTGAACTGGATTTGAATGATTTATGAGTATGAATGACTTATTCCTTTTTTAAACGTATTCATTTATTTTTAATCAATAGCCCATTCATACGGACTTTCATACCTATTTCACCCGCTTATGGATAGAATTTTCAGAAACGTTTATATAGGTATCTGCTCATTTTTAATAAGTAGCCTATAAATAAAGTTTCATGTTTCTAACTTAAAAATAATAGTCTTCTATACAAACTCCTATTTCACCCCCTTAGGGGTAGAATTACCAAATTTCCGCCCTTAGTGGGTTTCTACTCAATAAAAAGACTCTACTCACCAAATTTCATGGCTGTAACTTTAAGTTTTTCCTCGGCGTTGATAAATCAGTCAGTCAGGACATGTTATTTTATAAATAAAGATGTATAAATTATGAGTCTAAACTGCCCATACTAGCCCTGCAGGCTCCATTTCGCAACACCTATTTCGGGCAACATATTATATTACCATAACATTAAGTATTTAACTCACGCGTTGGTTATATATTGCGATTTCTCTTTTGTCTACGCTAGATGTTTGGTACGTACGGATATTAGTCCGATCTGGGCCTGTACCATGACGTCATAAAGAAATATTATTTTGATTCTACCATTTAAAATTTGTCACATATAATTGTAAAGTTTACTTTCATTTTCTGTTATTTTCTATTGTTATTAACGATATACTATATATTAACCATTATCAAATAAAGTTAGCAGAAAATTGAAATAGAGGTAGCGTTAAATTAGAACGCTAAGCGGATACCCTACCTGGCGCCCGTCATAGTAATTAATTATTAAAATTGGGTCAATTTAATAGACCACATTTGACATACGTCCATCTTAGTTAATATCTATCAAGATAAGTAAGTAAATTGCATTAATTACTTTGGCTTTATTACAAATAACATATTGTATTTTAAAATAAAAACATTTTAAGCTTATATTATTACAAAGGCATTGTGTCGAATTCGATTGAAGTGTCAAATGTAATCTATTAAATTAACCCAACCTTACCGATATAAAAGTGCATGTTTCGATGGCCGGTTGCAGACACAAATTCTCGTCGTCCAATTACTTTTATTTTTGCAATTGCGAATTTTATTTAAACCCAGATTTTTTATTTTTTTATAGGTAGAAATAAATAAAAGCCTTACCACCCGGGTGAAATCGAAAAAAGTACATATTCGTTCGCCTCTTACAAATTGCCTAGAATGTAGACTGTCGGTTTAAATATGCGATCTGAAGTTATTCTTAATGTATATCTATTAGTACGTTGATTTGCACGTAACATACCTAATGGTCAAATCCATTAACTTTGACTTAGTGATTGTTAACAAAAAGTTGCTTTTGTGATTTTTTGCTTTAACATCCGGTATTTTAATAACATTGCAATGCTGAAGAAATCTCATATATAACAAAAAGTACAATTAATTACCGTCTAATGAGCTTTATTTTGTTGTTTTATACCTAACTAAATAAAGATTAAAATATGGCACAGCGGTACTTAAAGTAAGTTACACTGAATTCAGAGGTTCCGTACAAAAGAAATTGGAGGCTATCATTTATTTTTATAATATTTATATAATATTATATAATCGTTACTATAACTTACCTAACATAGTTAGTAACGGTAATTAAAAGGTTAAATTTGAAATTAAAGTGTTTTAATTTTAATATCTTTGTAACTAACTTATCCAACAGACGTTTTAGCCTGACTACTAACATAGATTTTTTTATATGAACGTTCATATAAAAATTATGTAGTAATTGACAATAACTACTCCAACATTCAATTATATTTTATACCCGTGTGAAGCCGGCGCAGGCCGCTAGTTTTTAATAATTTGAAATAGGATTTTATAGAATACCTAAATGGTCTTTGATGTGTCTAAGCCCTTGATGTAGCCAAGTCAATAACGAGCACAGATGAGTGTGAACTGAATTAAAACCGATTTAGCCGTTTTGACTTAAAAATGAAAATAATATTAGTAGGGATATAAAAAAATACTAGTAGGGATGGAAATATAAATATACATTACTAGCTGTTACCCGCGGCTTCGCTCGCGAAAAATGTAGATGTAAGCTATTCTATCTTTCAAGTTAGACCAAACTGCACACGGTGTGTAAATTTGATTAAAATCGGTTAAGTGGTTTAGGAGTCCATTGAGGACAAACATTGTGACACGAGATTTATATATATTAAGAAGATTAGATGTTTACACGCGACTTTATCAGCATGATAAAGTAATAAGAAAAAGACACCTTACCATTATTTTTTTAAAAGTAACAAAAAGACATATATTTTCATTTTTATAATGTTATTTTGTATACCTATTGCTTTATTTCCAGATTGGAGAGATAATTTTACTTGGTATTTGAATTAGAGGTTCATCAGTGGCAGCTGTAATACTAACCTGTATTGCAACGCCATCTACCGAGACGGTGATTTCAACCTTTTTACATTTGGCAGCATCTTTCGTTTCAGATTTCTTTAGCTGCTGTGTGAATTGGAGTTTCTTTATTGCGTCTTTGACAACTTCTATGCCTTTTGGTTGGTCCACTTGTGTGCACCCTAGGAACTGAAAAGAAGGATAATGCTGTTATTAGTGTTGCCATTGGCAGATAATCAAACGTAACATTTAACCGAAATAAGCAACATTTTCACGAGAAAAATACTATTGAGGAAAACATTTTACGAAGAAAACTTATATGTGTGGGAAATACTAACTTAGCTTACGAGTTTTTAAATCCAAATTATCGGTAAGTGCCGTCAACCGTTGAAGACGCCCTAAAAGAGCTGACATCAAGGAGATGAAACTCTACCCAGAGATGAAAAAAGTACTCTCCATTAGACATTAGTGTTGCCTTGAATTGGACAGTACTTCAAGCCAACCCTTGCGATTTTTTAGCTTTCCTTTCCGGATAAGCAGGAAACTGAACATCAGACGATAGTCAACGCCAAGTATACCAATGCTGACTGTCACAGTTAGGAGAACGTTTTTAAATCAAGAAGAAACAATAAAGGAGAGTTTTTAGCTGAAAAGATGTAATCTTGTGTCTTCTTGGCGTTATATTGTATCAGGTTTTACGGGCCTCAAAACGAGATTTCAGTCAAAAAACTTCAATAATAATGAAGTTCAATAAGATTTTAATAATAATAAATTTACTCCAGTTCTTGATGACATGATTTCTAAAAGTTTTGGGCCGGCTAAAGCATAAGGCTTCCCCAGTGGAATAGCTTGCAACAACTAATTCGGAATATGTAATTGATATGCAGAAGAAACAGTATCGGAGGATGAACACAACCTTGGAGAAAACCAGCAAAGACTGGCTTGGACTCTGAGTAAGCATCGAAGCTCCTTAATGCTCCGCTCTACTAAATAACATGCTATCCAGTTGTCCAATTTTTCGAGGAATCTTTCGGAGTAAGTATTTTTTTACGCAAGTGATCAGCGAATAAGCACACGGCTTTTCAAATCGTAAGAGACAACTGTGGCATGTCTATAGGTCATTCAACATAGATGATACAGGTGGTTTGCTGTCTTATGGCCAAGATGTTAGGCTTTTTAAACAAGTCTACCGGATACCCAACCTTCCAGGCTGTAAGAACAGAGTCATTATGGCGATAGAAATAGGCAAGGCGGTGGATCCTTACTTGGTCAACTTACTGCACGGCATTCTATCATCAGTAGTATTGAGGGTATGGGGTACCTATATTTTAACCTGTGCTTGCGTCTTACGTGCTGCATGGTAGAGGGGCAGATGTTCTATGCTACTCAGCGGACCGAACCAACGCGAGAATTCTTCGTTGCGTTAGGTTAGTGCTATTTCTGTGTGTAGGGTCACAAAATCCGGTATACCGAGCGAACTTTCTTATTTGTTGGAATTTGTTTATATAAGCAATTTTAGTTTATCCTACGTGACGTAATAGTAACATTCTAGGTCGTGTAACATGGAGATAACATAAGAGGGACAAATATACGTTTTGGAAACGCCAGCTGTTATTCCTATTTATATTTATAATAACTATCATATCCTAAATTTTTGTTTTATAATTTTACCCATTGATTTTGTATGGGAAAAATTAAAATGTTATTTTTCTTAGTTTCATTAAAGTTTTTGCTAATTTTTTATCTTTTTAACCTTCAATGGACTTCGACAAATAATTTGAGACCAAAATGATCCAAATCAGTGAAGTAATTTGGAAGTTATGACATTCGACTTTCAAATTTATTACATGATTTTTTAGGACGGAATAAACCCAATCGCTCAATACTGGATTATACTAATTTAATTTCCTGGATTGTCACACTAGTGCAGCACATTTTAAGCACTGTTCAGTTGGCAGCCGTTTAACTTTCGCAAGAAGCTAACATCTCAGCTAGATAAGGCCCCTGGAAGTGGAACATACAAATATAAAACATGTGGAAATATGTTTGGCCGGTAAGCCTTAGCGTCCATTGTGACGAAATTTGGTTTACCGATAATAAGATCCGGAGATACTTGTATGATATTGTAAGCCCATATGTTACTGGGCAGTTTAAGTCATAACTAGTGTTACTTGTTGATTGTGACGGGCAAAAACGTGTTTTACTTTGTCATTAACTTTTAAGTAGCCTACTTAGAACTTTATTTAGACATTGTGAAACATAGCCTTAGGCTAATAAACAAAACAAACGACGCAGTAACTAGCAAGGAAGAGCATCCGTTATCAGCCACGTGTATAACAGATGGTCTGGGGGCGTTGGCGAATGTTTTGTTATCTATGGACAGGGTTGATAGTCTGTGCAGAGCTCAATGCGGGTTTTCCGGACGCAGTATCCCCATATTCAGGAAACGCTGTGATAAGAAACAATATATAAAAAATGCTTACCTTAACTAAATATGCAACATGGCCCTTAACTAATGCGTCTGGCGCGTGGATCCAGTTTCTTCCATTAGGTGCTCCATTCGTTTTTCCCTTGCCCTGCCAGAACAGCAGGGTGGACATCCTGGAACAAGGAAAGCTTCAGTTATTATCAGCTAAACTATATTAAACATAGCGTTTATACTCGACTCGTTCAAAAAGCAGGAAATACTTATTACTCTTGTATAATTTATGCAGTCTTTTCAAAATCAGATCTGAACATAAGATTCTCTTGATAGTTGATAGATCTTTGGTAGGTACATACTTTGTAATGTCAGAACAAACATACTAGCGGCCCGCCCCGGCTTTGCTCGGCTATGAAGTATACATATAAACCTTCCCATTCAATCAGTTTATCTATTAAAAAAACCACATCAAAATTCGTTTCATAGTTTTAAAGATTTAAGCATACAAATGGACAGAGGGACAGAGGAAGCGATTTTTTTTTATACGATATAGTGAAGAAGCAAGCACACAGCTCTCCTGATTGTAACAGAACTGTGGCCTATAGACATCATAGGTGTCGTCGTCTTGTGGCTTGTTGATGTTAAGCGTAACGACTACCTTACTCCTCGGACTGGAAGATGACATTGCCATCACTGAAGATAATTATAGATTTTAGGTGCTTAAATTTTTTTCTGTAATGTTCGATTTTTTTCTGGTACAGTAGTTTCTTCAACGATTTATGTCATAAATGCTGAACCGATTTTTATTTAAATTGGTTAATTTTTTTACCAATCAAACGTCTTAAAATAAAAATCGGTCAAGGCGTTTAGATTACAGAAACATAGCCTAACATACGCTATAAAAACAAAACACCTTTTCGAAAGTGAGGTAAGAAAAGGGAAGTATATCCTAACTAGTTAACTGTGAAAGTAAAGTCCGTAGAATTTGACCCACTTCTCTGATATAGTTATGACCAAAGCCGAAGAAAATTGAGTTTTACGGCCACGAATATAGCGTGGCGAAAAGACTACGAGACATGCGAAAAGATTCGATTGGATTTATTGTAAACAAAATGCAAATAACTCAAAAAATGGGGATAAAGTCAAACATCAGCTTACAACTATATTCAACAAATGATATAGTATTTGAAAGCTAATCCGGCAGAGTGATTTTCTGATGTCAGAGTATAGCATTCAATGGTGTTTTGATAACCTGAAGCTGTCTATTTAATAGTCTATTTAATTATACATAGTTAAAAAGCCTTACGATTATTCTATTTTTTATTATAAAACGAAGTCAAAGAGATTTAACTTTAAGCATAATTTTCAATTCCTGTTGTGTTTAAAGTAGTACAGACACAAACGTACTGCAAATAAACAGCTTTGAAGATGACAATTATTACTTAAACATCATATTAAATAATTTTAAGTATCTTCACGCCCATATCCCCGAAGAGGTAGGCAGAGGTACAACCAAGGCACCCACGAGTAGCCGAAGACACTAAGTCCCACAATGTAATAGGTGGCAAGCCTATCGCCAACCGGGCACATTTCCAATCCCGACCAACATTTTTTTTTTAATTAGAAAATTGAAAAATCCATTGAGATTTTCAACTTTTTGAGATACTTAAGTCACCTTACCATTATGTAGCGTTTTAAATGCGTATAATGTGTCGCCGTCCGCGCCGCTCATAATCGTGGCCTGGTTCAATAGTTACGTGATATGTTACGCAAGCGATGGTACCGGTATCTATTGCGTTTAATTTGACGTAGGTACGCACGTGGCTTTAATATCGTGGAATCTGAATGAGAGCATTTACAATAATATGCAATTAATTAATATATTTGTGTTTACTCATTTGTTTTGTTCAATACCTACCTATATTTATATTAAATGTTTAGTTAGTTTAATAGCACAAAATTATATATACATATATATATAAAGGAAGGTTGAATTAGTTACACTATTTAAAACTTAAGAACGGCTCTAAACTGATTTGGCTTAAAATTGATGGGACCTCCCCAAAAGAGAACCAGGGGACGGACATAGGATACTTTTTTACTATTCGATTGCGAGTGAACTAGAAAAAACATTTTATTTTTTCTTATACAAACTGAACGGTCAGAACTTCGAACTAGTACTCAGTAAAAAAAATAATTTTTAAACACTTTGCAAGCAAAAATTTAAATTATTTAAAATTTAAAAGTTAATAAAAAAATTATATTTAGTTTATATAAAATTCTAATGTAATGAAATGTAAACGAATTAAACATCGAGCATTTTTAAACATTCAGTAACACGGTTTTGTTACTTTATTTTAAATATATCCAACTACCATTACAGCGCGAAAGTTTATAAGAATGGGTGGATGTTTGTTACTCTTTTACGGCTAAACCATTAAACCGATTTAGATGAATTTTGATACGCATGTAGCTACAGATCCCAGTACACCAAACAGTTTTTTTTAAATCATCCCCCGGAATATCCTATTCGAGGGGATGAAAATTTGCGTGAAAATCGTGACTATTCTAGGCTGATATTACGTCATAAATCGCGGGAAAATAGTAATAACATATTTGACAAAACAAAATGCGTATTTTTATTAAATATTATATTGTATCTCTCTATCTAATATACAAAATTATCTTGACACGATGTGCGTGATTGAACTCCTCCGAAATGGCTTGACCGATTCTCACGGAATTTTGTGAGCATATTGAGTAGGTCTGAGAAGCGGCCAACATCTATTTTTCATACCCCTAAGTGATAAGGGTTACTCACCCCATTTAAAAATAAACATTAAAATATAGCTGAACAGCGTCTGTCAGCTAGTTATTATATAAAATAGCTGGCATGAATGGTAACAATGCAATATAAGCAATAACGAATATTGTTAAATAATAATGCGGATGTAAAATGGAGGTTATATTCCAATCTGTTTTCCGAGATATTATTAATAACAATGAAGGAATCTAATCATATAAGAAATATCAACGTTTACAACTTAAAAGGGTGAATTTAATATAATATATTATATAATACTAATCAGATAAATAATAAATCATTTATTGCATTCATATTGAACATGAAAATTACAAATTTTTATTAAGTATTAAATATTTAGTTTGATTTGCCATGCCACATTTTTTTTCAATTTTTAAGTAAATGTGTACCTACGTCGTACTTAATAACATAGGATATCCCATTGGAAGTTTAGAAACACTTAATTAATATGGGACTACCTCTGAATCATGACCTATCTTTCTAAAACAAAACAAAATCGGTTTGTTCCTGGCAGAGTAAAAAATATAGTGGAATTAAGAACCTCCTCCGTCTTTAAAGTCCGTTTATAAGAACTAAGAAGCTGATTTTATAAATATATTAGATAAATTTTGACTTTTTTATTGATGTTATTTATTAGATCACCATAACTTAAACTTTATAACTCTTTCCACTGATCTTTAAAACTCAAAAAAAAATATTCTTTTAACTACTTTTCGTATTTTGTCACATTTAAAACAAGATTTGTGAATGTCGCAAGGGAGGTTGTTACATGCTTAATTATACTGTAAAAACCGATTTGAATTTCCATACGTCGTCTGTTAACTAAAATACGCACAAAAATATGACCAAAGACAATATAAAATTTCTGGTATGACCAAAGACAATGACTCAATAACCACTTGCCGATTTTAATCAAATAGGAACAGGAAAGAAAGAAAACATTTAACGTTATATTATGAATGAATGTTATATTATTTAAACAAAAAAAACCTAAAATTTAATTAAACAAGAACATCTGCTTTTCAGTCTCTCCCATTTGACAGTTACAGCCTCTGGCTGAGCACCAAGGAATATAAATACTCTTTTGCAAGAGTTGAGCACTCTGCTCGCCAATTAGCCCGGTGACGTTGTAAAAGTCTCTAGACGTAGACAACAGTAGTCATTTCGAAAAAAAAAGCTATCAAAGCTTGTCCTTTTAAACATAAACATAAAAAGAATTTAATTCAAAATAATTGGATTTTTTCTGATGATTCTGAAATTCTGATGTTACACAGAATTACTACTAACTACAATTACTACCAACAGTCGAATTGGGACTCTTCAGTTTCAGAGGTTGGAAAAATAAAATTGACTATTGTTTTTATGACGTTAATGCAAAAAGGTTTACCTAACATTTTTTCATTGGCCAGAAGCGTGCACGTCGCGATCCCTGCTAATCCATTGGACTGCAATTCTGGCCCGAAAAAGTACCGCAGAACGGATTAGGGCGTTCCCTGGAGGCAACGCTTACCGATCCGCCTTCGTCGGTACGAAAAGAGGCAGATTCGGCGATGGGGGCCGCCACCCATCACGCCAGGCCCGTACAGGCGGATCGAGGAGTGGTGAGTGTCAAATAGGCACGTGGAATGTGAGAGGGGGAATGGAAGCGAAGATGAATGAATTGATTGATGTAATGGATGAGAGATGCCTGGATTTACTGTGTATAACGGAGACTAAGCGAAAGGGTAGTGATACTTTTGATATACCCGGTTGCGGGTTAGCTCTCTAGTCTGGTGTATCACAGAGCGATTACGCCAGCACTGGGGTAAATATCATTTTATCGTCTCGCTTAGCCTCAGGCTTGAAAGAGTATGGTTTGGTTGGTCCGAGACTGCTCTGGGTCCATATTGAGCTAGGACTCACGCAAGTTTTTGTGGTAGCGACCTATGCTCCGGTCAACTCGTCGTTGACTCATGACCTGGAAAAGTTTTGGGATTCTGTAAGGGATGTTTTGGATATGGTGGAAGGAAATGAAAAAGTGATTAGGTGTGGTGACTTGAATGGTTGGGGACACGACGGGACGGTTACGAGGCCGTTCTTGGACCCTACGGTGATAAAAGAGTGAATGATGCTGGTATGGCATGTTGTAGATGGCATATTGTCGATTTATGTGTGGAAAGAAATCTTCTTGTGTCTAACACAATGTTTCAGCATAAGGACATACATACGTATACACGAAGAAGGAATGATCAAATGAGTATGATAGATTTGAATTTGGTTGATAGTTGTCTCCGGAAATGTTTAATGGACGCGAGAGCCTTCAGAGGCCCAGCTCTTAACACGGACCACTACTTCGTTACTAGCCGGTTTAGGGGTCTGTTTAAGAAGTGGAGGCACTGGCGAGTACGTGTTCCATTTAGAGGGCTTGAAAAGATTAAGAGTGAAAAGATGCAAGACCCAAGTGTAGGAAGCATGTATGAGAGTCAAGTCGAAGACAGGCTGAGTAGTGTGTGCCTACTGGACTGTTTTGAAAGATAGCATGGTTGATGTTGCGAAAGAGGTTTGTGGCTGTGCAAAGATGCACAAGTCGATGAATGGCGACGCATGGTAGGATGAGAAGGTAAAAGCCTCCGTTGAAAGAAAGAAGAAAGCTTGGCTAGACTATGTAGCATGTTTAAAGAAAGAAATGTACCGTTGTTGCACGAATACCACCAAACACTTAGTGAAAGAGAAGCGCGAAAGGGAAAGTATGAAACTAGAAGAGAGGTTGGCTAACAACTTCGAAATGAACACCAAACTCTTTTGGAGGGAGGTAAAAAAATCTCGGAGTTGTTCGTCTGCCTCCAGAATGAATAGAATTAAGTCTAAGAGAGGTGATATTCTTTCAAGCACGCATGACGTGTTAAAACGGTGGAGTGAATTTTATGGAGATATGTATGAATGTGCCCAAGGTGCTGCCGCTAGTTCCGAGTAGTCAAATAACTCGGAAATGGCGGAGGCATCTGACGGCATTACGATGGAAGAAGTTGAATGGGCGATAAGAAGTATGAAATATGGTAAGGCTGCGGGAGTAGATATGATTACAGCTGAGACGATCAAACTTGGTGGTCCTGCCATCCGGGACTCTTTCTGGGTTCTTTGTAACAAATGTTGGAACACCGGCAGAGTACCAGAAGACTGGTGACGTGCAGTCATCGTGCCCTTGTATAAAGGCAAGGGTTCACGCATGGATTGTACAAGTTACAGGGCCATTAGTTTGATCAGTTTAACATCAAAAGTGTATGGAAAAATAGTTGAAAGGAGGATGCAAGGGATGTCCGATAGAACATTGTGGGTGGCTCAAGGCGGTTTCAGGTCTGGAAGAGGATGTACGAATCAAGTGTTTTCGCTCCGGAACATTGTAGGGAAGCATCTGGCTGTGGAATAGAGGGTTTTCTGCGGTTTTGTGGATCTCGAAAAAGCGTTTGATTGGGTTGTACGTAAGGAACTTTGAGACATTTTGCCAGATTATGGGATAGTCGGGTCCCTGCTGCGTGCGGTGCAGTCAATGTATTTAGACTGTAAAGCATGCGTGCGGGTGGATGGCAACATATCGCCTTGGTTTGATGTTAATATTGGCGTCAAGCTGGGTTATGTGTTGTCAGCACGCTTGTTTATCTTATATCTGGACAAATATCTTCAATGGTTAAGATCATTGAATGCGTATGGGTGACCAAGTGGTGAACTGCCTGCTTTATGCAGATGATGCTGTACTTTTGGGCTCTACACCATCTGAGCTGCAAACACTGGTCACAGTTATGGAAGAAAATTGTAAATAAAGGGGCTTACATTTGAATGCGATGAAAACCAAAATAATGGTGTTTGAATGACACGTAGCCAGAACGGATGTAAGAGTTTTGGTCGATGATGTAGTGCTGGAACAAGTGAATGAAATTGTATATCTTGGTTGTAATTTTAGCAGAGATGGAAGGTACACCGCGGATGTAGAGAGGAGAGTGAGTGCAGGGAATAGTGTGAATGGAGCGTTGGTAAGCTACTCCAAAGCGAGATTTTGAGTCAACAAGCTAGACTCGCTTTGCATAATTCTGTGCTTATCTCGCTATCTCGCTTCCATACAATAACGTATTGTATGGAAGCGAGAGTTGGGTATGTCAGAAAGAGCATGAAAGTAGGATAAATGCGGTCAAAATGAGAGCACTACGGAAAATCTGTGGTGTAACGCTTGCTGACCGCATTCGTAACAGTGAGATCCGAGAAAGAGTGGGATTGAGAGAAAGTGTTGGTGTTAAAATGCGAAAGGGCATGCTGGAAAGCTGGTTCGGTCATGTGGAAAGAATGACAGATGAAAGATTGGCAAAGCAGATATACAATGCGAATGTGGATGGATGTAGGTACCCGGGGAGACCAAGGCTGACATTTCACGATCAGTTCAATCGGATATTGTCCGAGGGTGGTGTCAAGAGTCTCCGAAACTGGCGTGTTTGTATGAAAATGGTAATGAATGTGAAGAAATCAAGATAGGTTTGTCAGAATCGTGAGGTCTGGCACTCGATACTCTTTGCCTACCCCGTAAGGGACTTGGCGTCAAGATATGTATGTATGTATTGAAACTCACAATAAGAGCAATAATTACCCAATTATTAATAATATATCTCAGTATTGTGGAAGATACAAGATAATTACATATCATTACAAATTATTAATTACAATTAATCCTTATTCCGTTTTAACTTCACTACGGCTAAACTGATTTTAGTAAATGCTAGCACATAAATGGATAATAACTTGGACAGATGTGTGCTACTTTTATTTTTAACCTAGGGCGGATAAAGAGAGGTGTTATAAATTTAACGTGTCGATTTTGATGTAGATTTTTTAGTTTGAAAGCTGACGGGACCGAGTTGGTTCTTAGCTACATTACTTGTAGGTTTTAAAGAGGGCTTTTGATTTTTTTTATGATTTAAATGGCTCGCAAGATAACTAATTAAATTCTATGATAAGAGAAGCCCACAGCTAGTAAGTAATAAATCTAAAAGCCTCTTTCAAAAGTACTTGATAATCTACTTCCAAACTAGGGATGTTTCTGAACTTTTACGCCGATTCCGATAAGTCAGAATTTCAGATTGGTTTTACACTTTCTGTTCCGACTTCGGCTCCAACATTTTTGACTCGGATGGACGATGATATTATAATTAACTAGCGGCCCGCCCCGGCTTCGCACGGTTATGAAATAAACAAATAAATCTTCCTCTTTAATCACTTTATTAAAAAAACCGCATCAAAATCCGTTGCGTAGTTTTAAAGATTTAAGCATACAAAGGGACAGAGAAAGCGACTTTGTTTCATACTATGTAGTGATTTGATTTAATTTTCTAACTCTAATTGGAGATATGTTAATTATTTTCATTGTTTGTCTGAAACTCT
>NJDC01002599.1:117739-134509 GCA_002245475.1 Calephelis virginiensis
GGTTTTAAAGAGGGCTTTTGACTTTTTTATGATTTAAATGGCTCGCAAGATAACTAATTAAATTCTATGATAAGAGAAGCCCACAGCTAGTAAGTAATAAATCTAAAAGCCTCTTTCGAAAGTACTTGATAATCTACTTCCAAACTAGGGATGTTTCTGAACTTCTACGCCGATTCCGACAAGTCAGAATTTCAGATTGGTTTTACACTTTCTGTTCCGACTTCGGCTCCAACATTTTTGACTTGGATGGACGGTAATATTATAAATAACTAGCGGCCCGCCCCGGCTTCGCACGGTTATGAAATAAACAAATAAATCTACCTCTTTAATCACTTTATTAAAAAAACCGCATTAAAATCCGTTGCGTAGTTTTAAAGATTTAAGCATACAAAGGGACAAAGGGACAGAGAAAGCGACTTTGTTTCATACTATGTAGTGATTTGATTTAATTTTCTAACTCTAATTGGAGATATGTTAATTATTTTCATTGTTTGTCTGAAACTCTTATATTCTAAACCAAATAAGAAAGATTAAGTAATATTGTCGTTATTTGCCCAATGTCTCTTTGCCACTACTTTCGACACTGCCTCCATCTTCGACTCTGACTCCGTTTCCGATGAATTTACCTCAGCCACATTCATATTGCAAGCTGGAACGGCACAGTGGTGAGTAGAGTAGCGCCCAATGTTGACGGGGCGGAGCGTATCGGACCGGGGCGCATCGCATTGCAAAGCCCACTGATGCGGGCCGGGCCGCATCGCATCGGCGCGGATATTTGTTACTCATTACCAAAGTAGAGCAACGAAATAGAGAGGCCACTCGACGTTAAAATCGTCAAGTATGGAAAGTTGCGCCATCTAGTATTTGTCATACGATCTTCAAGTATGGAAAGTGGCGCCTCTAGTAGTTGTCGTACGAAACTTTAGCGTTAAAATACCATAGTGCTCTTTTCTTAACAGTAATATCAGGATCTTTGGTCACTGTGGGCCGCATCGGGGTATGTGGGGGTATGCGCGCGGAGTGCCTCGCGGAAATCCGCTGCGGAAAAATCCGCCCCGATGCGCCCCGGCCCAATGGGCGTTGCTCCAGATCTAGGCGGATTATTGCGCTACGATGCGCCCCGTCATTACAAGATTAATCTACTATTAAGCGATGAGGGTGGAGTAAAAAATCAGCGAACATTAGAGATTAGTTAGAGACAACCGTTTCTTATACACAACATATTATAGGTGCGTCACCGACCCGTAGCGGGGATGTCAGACCTATTGTGTAAGTCTACAGGCTGTCCTACCCTCAGAATAAGTTAGGCAGTGAATCTCCACCAGGCCATGCTGTTGCATGTAATATGCAATGCAATAAAAAATGCAATATAGTCTAAAGGCATTCAGATATAAGGCAACTAGTGTCATATGATTTGGGTGAACAAAAAACATAGCAAACTTATTTTTTTTATTTTTGGATATGAAAGTTGCGACAAACTGATATTATTCTGAATTGAGAATTCCCGATATATTATAATTTAATTACTTACCACATAATTACAGACTCCTCCACAACTTAAAAAGTCTTTTAGAAAAAAATAACGCAAGGTAAAGGAATATATTCCATACATCCAACATTTAAAATTCAAATCAGTTTAGTCTATGGATCTTCGTGTTCGTTTGACATGAACACAAATGGCGTGTATTTATTAATTGCTGATTATATCTGCAAATCGATCACGAAGCCCCAAGGACTGTTTTGTGCGTGTAACACATATCGTACTTATCTGCTGGCTTTGTTGTTTATCTTTTGCTTGCATACATTATGTTTAACAATTTTATTGAAACCTGATTGATGCTTTGTTATTACAACGCCATGCAACAATTATGCAAATTAATTAATGTCATATTGACAGAAAACTATTAAATATCACTTTTAAACTTAGAATGCATTCGAATGTGTATTTTATATGACAGATCTCCAATATTAAGAGCTAAACTACCTCTTAATATTTCTGCCGCTAGATGGATTTACATAATTGATATTATCATTAGATTCGTCTATTAAAATTTTTAGATAACATGACTTTTGTTAATGGTGCGTTGCTAAACTAAAGCTAATCCTCATGATAGTATTGAAGACTGACGTTACACTGCTAGCGAAAACTGGGAAATTTGTATTGATAACGACATGGTAGTTTTCTTATTGATTGTAGTTATTTATTAACTGTTTTTTTAATACAGAAATATGGGTATCAAATGGGTAATTGATAAGGGAAAAGATAAATCATTTGTTTTTTAGTCAGAGGTCAGGTTTTTTTTGTCGAAGAAGCACACGTGCCTTTTGATGGTAATAGTCAACCGTGTCCTATAGACACCATGGATGTTAAAAGTACGTCGCTGACCTTTAGTCGGTATGTTAGACCCATCGTGCAACTCTACCTTCCAGGTTATGACAAAGCCATTTTGCCGCAAGAATAGGTAAGGTAAGGATCATTCCTTTCTATTTCCCTATCCCAAAAAAAAATCCTGGGTATGTACTTGTACTAAACTATAAATTATTTACCTAGAAATTACTTAAAAAATCTTTTAGAAATGAAAGCTTGACACTTATTTCTTATTTTTGCACTATTAGCCTAAAACCTAGGCTACTAAACAGTGAGGCACCTACAACGTCCATGGTTTCTATACCCCACGATTATCTCTTACCATCATGAAAGCTCGTTCGCTATCCTGTCACATACAAAAAGTTGTTAAAAGAATTAGCTTAGGTAGTCGGCATTTAAAATTTGTGAACTGATTAGAAATGAGAATATGTTAATAAATAGTTAAGATTGTTATTTTACTCCAAAATCAGGAAGAAATAGTATCTTTACGCCTATATCCTCGAAGAGGTAGGCAGAGGCACAACTAGGGCACCCACGACTAGCCGAGGTCACTAAGTCCCACAATGTAATAGGTGGCAAGCCTATCGCCAACCGGGCTTATATCCAATCCCGAGCAACGTTTTTTTTATTAGAAAATTGAATAAACCCAATTTTCTTTTTGTTGCCCTACCCAGGAATCGAACCTCATGCAGTCAAGTCCGATAGAAGTAGCACTGGTCATTAATATAACTGTGTTAACTGAATAAAAGCGCCGTAACTGAGGCCCCAAAGGTGACAGATAAAAAACCTCGTAAACAAAATAAATTTTCCCTATAAATTTGCGGCAAAGGTCATTGTCATGATTCATCCTTGGTTCACGATATGATGACGGTACATTCTAGTGTTTACTAACATTGACGTTTCGTTTAATGTTTACATTTTGTATTGGTGATTGTAATTGAATATTTTATATCTGGCGTTAGGAGGTGACGACTCATCTTCCGTTATTGGCATAATGGCAATTTAGATCACTGGATAATTTCCCATTCAACCCGACACTTAAAGTACGTTCAGAATAATTCTGGACAGATAAATCGAAACGGAATTCCGAAAGCAGCAAATTTATACAAATATATATAATAAAAGAAAATGGGGTTTTTCCAATTTTCTAATAAAAACAATGTTGCTCAGGATTGGATATTTGCCCGGTTGGCGATAGGCTTGCCACCTATCACATTGTGGGACTTAGTGTCTTCGGCTAGTCGTGAGTGCCCTGATTGTGTCTCTGGCTTCCACTTCTCGGATACTGAAATACTTCACGGACAATGAAGATACTTATACTATAGACCTACCACATACACACATACATTAGCAATTTTCTTGGAATTTATGTGGATTTGCTATGGTCGAAATTTCGTATCAGTTTTGAGAAACTGAATTCCGATACGGGATTCCGAATGTATGTAAAAGACTTTAAGTCGTTATGTGGTCAGACTATGTGGTAGAGTCTATTAACGACTTTCCCGGATTTGTTTAGTTTCACTCTTTCCTGTCGCTATAACGTCATTATTAGATATTGTCAAGCATCAATATTGCAGCTTCAAACAATCACTAAAAATGTCTACGGGTAACACGTATTCACTAGCAGTGCTTTCATGTCTATATTTAATAAAAAAAAAGTATCTTCACGCTATATCCCCGAAGAGGTAGGCAGAGGTACAACCAGGGTACCCACGACTAGCCGAAGACACTAAGTCCCACGATGTGATAGGTGGCAAGCCTATCGCCAACCGGGCACATATCCAATCTAGAGCAAGTTTTTTTAAATAGAAAATTGGAAAACCACAATTTTCTTTTTGTTGCAAAACCCGGGATTTGAACCCAGTACCTCATGCACTTAAGTCCAACTACTGAACCGCTAGACCACAGAGCGATTTTTATTTAATTATACTGTGTACAATATCGGTCACCGGTGTGTAGTCCACTTTTTAATTTTGAAACCTTGTAACACTTATGATTTTTATTGAAATCGTTTTTATAAAAGCGGATGTACCTACAGACAATTAAATCCATCGAACACAGAATACTACCTACTCGAAAATTCCGGTGACGTTAACGTCAGATTAGCAACACTTTAGCCATATCAAAAAAAAAGTAATCATATGTGCGCGGGCGAATAAGCAAGAAATTGTTAATTTATGAAAAATGAATAGACGAACTGTTTATGTTATTTCCTAATATATGTGTTAACGTACAAGGTTTTGGCCTAACAACCATACAATTTTGTAACATTTTGTAATAGCGATGCATGCCGTTTGGAAATTAAAAGCAATACTTTTTTTACTACAACACTATTACCGTACTTTGTCAGCACTAATATGAATTTAATTAGAGTAAGGCAATATGCCTACGAATAAACTTGACTGATTTAAATAACGTTAAATAATATTTATATTGATTTAAAATGGCGTTACAAGGAAGTTGTGATAATAATATTTCCTAATAAAAACAACGCTGCCTAAGTTTAGATAAGTGGCTAGATGGCGATAGGTATGCCAGATCACATTGTCCGACTAAAAGGTACCTGAGCCTTATCGCGGGTTCCCTTAAGGGAGGCATAACCGCACCCTAACCCTTAGTATTTAGAGGCGTAAAGATATTTTTTTTCATATATTATATAGCGGTGCCCGCGACTTCGTCTGCGTGGAATTTAACAAAAAAGTAAGTTAGCCTAAAATAAAACTAGCCTGAAGAACTCCTTTTATTACATCGGCTACCTATCAGCGAAAGTCCCGTCAATATCGATCCTGCCGTTTCAGAGATTAGCCGGAATAAACAGCAAGACAGACAGACAAAATATGGAAAAAGAAAATATTTCGGTGAACATACCGCACGTACTTTCCTGTGCATGTAATAAAAAGCGATTGTTTTAATATGACGAACAGACAACCTTACTTTATTCATTAGTATATTTGTATGGATATATGTTTAGTTTATCGTGTGCTTTATTCTAATTCTGAGCTGCTAAACTCGTTCTCATTTCTCACGCAACATATGTACCTACCTCTAGTTATGCAAGATCCTGATGCCGTTACTGATCGGACACGGTTGGATTTTAATGATTTAAATCTTAAATAAATGGACTATTTAAAAGCAGGATATCCTAACTTAGGCGATAATAAATTATCAGGTATAGGACTTATAGACTAAGAACAAAATTAGCCACAATAATTATGAGTGTGTTTAGTTATAGCATTAAAAATAACTAAGAAAGTACTAAAATCATATAGCTTGAATCTTAAACAATTCGAGTATTAAATAAAAAAAATCTGTTGGATGAAAATAAACGACTTTTAGTACTTTTAGTACTAGATGTTCCCGTGACTTCGTTTGCCCGGAAATTACTAAAAAGTTATTTAGTTTTTCTAAAATAAAAATCTGCCAGTGAAAGTTCTGTTTATCCAGCCATTTAGAGAGAAAAAACAGACAGACGAAAATTTAAAAAATATGTTTCAGTACGTATACGCATGTACTAGAAAGTGGTTATGTCAACATTATAAACAGACACACAATTTTATTTATTTGTATTGTATATATCATATATACAGATTTTTTTGTATTTTTACATTTTCGTAACCTAAAAGGAATGAGCTACTACTTACCTATGTAGTTAATTTGGTTATACCTATTTTTAATAAAAAATTGAAATCGCCTCTGTGGTCTAACGGTTCAGGTGTTGGACTTGACTGCATGAGGTCCCGGATTCGAATGCCGGGTCGGGCAACGAAAAAAGAAAATTTGGATTCTCCAATTTTCTAATTTAAAAAAAATGTTGCTCGGAATTGGATATGATGAATGGATTGGATTGGCCCGGTTGGCGATAGGCTTCCACCTATCACATTGTATGGGACTTACGGCCAATGTTAATAATGTATCTCAATCTAATGGATTTCAAGCAATCTAGATAGCTGCGTATCCGGCGGCCTATCCCATACCTAATTGCCATATTTATCCTGTCCACAGATATGTTATTGGCAAGCGATAACATAAAAATGGATCAAAATATCAATCTTGGACAGCAAGTTTTGGATTAGGATTGATTATTAATATTGGCCGTTAGTGTCTTCGGCTAGTCGTAGGTGCCCTGGCTGTGCCTCTGCCTACCTCTTCGGGAATATGGGGGTGAAGATACTTCTTTTTTTTAAATTGAAATTCATAAGAACATTGTAATACATTGCTACGTCCCTCACAGTCCATAAAATGTCGCTAATTAAAACGGACGAGCCAGGACTTTGTGAGTGCAGAAGCGTCCCATAAAAATTCCATTCCTTATACCTATCTAGTTCCTCAAAGGTTGATTTTTAAAAAAAATAGCAGCTTTAGTTCGATTCCCGGGTCGGGAAAAGAAAATTTGGTTTTTCCAATTTTGTAATAAAAAAATGTTGATCGGGATTGGATACGTGCCCGGTTGGCGATAGCCACCTATCACATTGTGGGACTTAGTATCTTCGGCTAGGGATGAAACGATACTAGTAAATCTAAGTAGGTACTCGATACTTTTATCCGACACCAAGTACATTTTAGTATCGATACTTTGAAATGAAGTATCGAGTAGGTATCGGTTACAAGTACTCATATCAGTAAATTTGCATCCTAGGCTTAGTTTTGTGTAGTTACCAGCCTTGGCAGTTGACAAGCTTGTTAAGCTATGCCCGAAAAAAGCTTAACCGGAAGACACTTACAGATATTGATTTTCTTGAGCAGCACCTCGAAAACGTACTTTTTCATAAATTATTTTGAAGGTGACGTGTTGTACTAGCGTTTACCCGCGACACTCATGGTCTGGAGTATCTCAAAATGTATTATTTTATGTTAGAATACTATTAGTACTTTTAAATAAAGAATACCAATACTGGTTACGGTTTTCACTCAAAACTTTCCAAAAACGATGCGATACCAGTAAATTTCGACACTTTGTGATCGATACTGAGTAAGTATCGATACCTGACGACCTATACCAGTATCGAGTAAAGTATCGATACCCAAGTGGTATCGTTTCATCCCTATCTTCGGCTAGACGTGGGTGCCCTGGTTGTGCCTCTGCCTATTTCTTCGGAGACATGGGCGTGAAGATACTTTTTTTTAGTTAACACTTTTTATGCTTATATATTATATATATGCTAATTACATTAGATTCGGTCCAGTGCGAGCGGTTTACTTGTAAAAATGTAACAGGTAGACAGGTAGACAGATAGACAGACAGACAGACAGATACAGATAATATTGGTATAAATTATTCATGTCATGCCTATAGGATTTGGTAAATAGGTTTAAAACGACAAAAATCTTTTCTAACTAATCTTTTCAAAAACTAAAAAAAAAAATTTGGTTAAAAAGGTGACTAGGTACCTACTACAATTTAAATGAAAGGTATTTGTCTTTATTAACGTAGTAGTTTTTTATTGAAAAATTAGAGGTGATCGATGATTTTCAATGAAAAGTATTAAAATCGTAACACATAACGATTACAAAAACACAGTAACCGTTAAAATTACTCACAATTTTGAAAACAAACACACCTACCTACCTATGTGTAGTAATTTTCTTTTGATTACCCTCAAATAATAAATATTGCGTAACACAGGCATAAGAAACTTAATTAATAATAGAATTACATAGGTACGCCATAAAGCCAATTATATATTTAAAATTTAAATGTCAGGACATTACGTCATGGAAATTTTATTTCTTTTTTTTATTAGAAATGGGCATTGGCATATATCATAGAATGCAATGAATCTGTTAATTTTTTTCAGAAACGTAATATATATAATCAAAATATTTTATATTGCATTTCTTTTAAATCAGTTTTAATAGGTACATTGCAAAATTTGATGACAGCAGTCAGCACAGTTAGACAGTTATGTTTAACGGCCACATTCAAAGATGTCAATTAATTATTTTTGGCCAGTCATTAAATCGTCATTTTTCACACAAAAATTTTATTTAATGATATATTAAATGTTAATTGACGTCTCTGAGTGCGGTCGTAAAAGAGTGATGTTAAAAGTTTAATTTTAACAAATAAATAAGGTTTTTTCGTCGTTGCAAAGGGCAAAAAAGCCAATGTGACAACACACACAATGAACAAACAAATAACAGTACCAAAGACGATAATCAAACGGTAACAAGTATTAAAATTAATCACAAAACCTGTTACTTTTATACGAATTTCAAATCTAAAATACCAGGACCTTATAACGCGACATACCTTTGCACTAATTCCGAGCGTAGTTCATCCGCAAGCATGTTCTAAAACTTGTTAACCAAACTAAACTAAACGTTACAACTTCACACTCAATGTTAAAGTTTCTTTAAACTACACGGTTGATAGGACCTTATGAGATTTATCTGACCAGTGAGTTCCGTACTTAGTACGGCCTGATACGGCGGCAGTGAGCACACTGATGCAAGTGTTCATTCACACTTGTATCGACATAAGGATGTGACATTGTTGACAATTTTATCGAGAAAAAATATGCGATTGAATTTCCTGGGTTGTTTTCAACAGCTGAAAATAAAAGAGATGCCTTAGATTCAAGATAATTCTTTATTTTTATAGTTTGTACATATTTACATACGGCCAATGTTAATAATGTATCTCAATCTTATGGATTTGAAGCAATCTAGATAGCTGCGTATCCGGCGGCCTATCCCGTACATAATTGCCATATTTATCCTGTCCACAGATATGTTATTGGCAAGCGATAACATAAAAATGGATCAAAATATCAATCTTGGACAGCAAGTTTTGGATTAGGATTGATTATTAATATTGGCCGATAGACAATAAACGCAAGACGTATCTGTAATCTGTTAATAAGAGATCACTGGTCAATAATCATCTGCAACGCTAAATAGTCACTGATACATTGATTTATGTTTTTGCAGCTTTTTATGCAACATAAACTGAAATTCGATATAATTTATTGTTTTAAAGCTAATGTCATCGGTCCCTTTCAAGAAGATATAGACTATAATGACGAAACTGTATTCAGGATAATATTACTATATTTTGACAATAACATAATTGGTCAATTATTATCATATGAGTGATTTATACAAATATAGGTAAACGATAGGCTTAGGAGAATATTCTCTCAATATCTTTTAAAATGAACTGTTTGTTAATATTATTATAATTTTATAAGAACTGAAAGTTCAAGGATTGAAGGGTTTAAACATTATATGTATATGGTATCTAACATTTTTAAAACTATTTTACAACTTCTTTTATTAATAACTATCTCGTTTCTCCTGTATTATTATATATCTAAAATTTAATTGTTTTATTAATTTACGAAATAAAAAATAAAACCTTCAATAACTAACGATTAGTGACTGTGTAGTATATAATATACATGTATATAATAAGCACACGAATGTACCTAATTCATTACCAAAATAAAATTTATAACCTTTGAATAATTGCATTTAAAGGTGACCGTGAATTCAAAGTGTGAATAAACTCAAATATAAATATAAAAAATCTGCTTAGCAACATGTGTTTATATTAATGTTTTTGTTAAAGAAAACATTATTATGTTTATTTATGCATAATTACGTGAACTTATTTATGACGTAACCCTTACTACCATAATAATTACATATTAACACAAAGTTTAGTTTCCTTGACGTATTTTACTTACGTCTTAAATTGCGGTCATTTAACCGCTTTTATTACGCGTTTGGAAATATCTCTTGTTCAATCAAAGTTTTACTCAGCTGATAAAGTTTATGTTATTAAAAATCGAAGTTTCACAATGGAAAAGAAACTAATAAGCTATAAACATAAGAAAGAACTATATAAAAAATCGACGTAATTGTAAAAACAAAAAAAGGGATCTACTTCCAATCATCAAAACGCATATTGTATATTGGAGATACCCGCCAGGGGTATACCATAGGGTAAGTACAGACGTGGATTTCACTCGGAGTATTTTTTTATTTTGCTATAATTTCTTAGATATTCAGTGAAATTGTTTAGTAAAAGTTAGTTATCATATGGAGCATGAAATACCAACATGGATTAACAAATACAATTTATTTGATAGAAGGTAGTTAGTTCTGTATGGGTTTAAATATATTTGCAATATCCACCCGATTAAGTAAGTAAGTTATCCTTAAAGTATATGTAAACGTGTATAGTAAAAACAAAACCAAAACATGTACAGTAAGCAATCGAAATATCTGATTTCCTTACCGTACTTTGAATCCAAGGGGGTCAGATAGTTCGTTTGCTTACTGTACCGTTCTGCAATTTTTGTAGATACATAAATGAGAAAGAATCCCACCATGCGTTTTCATATAACTCAAGAGGCAGTGTTTTTAACGAAATCTCCCAAGGAGTTTAATTTTTTTGCCCTCTTAAATAAATATCGTTAATATCAATCAATTTAAACAAGCACTTAACTAATAATACATCTAAATCTACCTTACGAATTACTCGTATCTACTGGCGGATGGAAATCTGTACGATTCGTTCAACAGTTTCTGAGTTTATCCCAAACAGTCAGATAGCCGAGACTAATAGAATGTTCTTTAAAATATGTAGTACATACATTATTACAACGTATGGCCAAGTGGGAGTTAGTTTGAGCAAAATGTGTTTCTAATCCGTCGTTGCTTGTCTAGAACATAAATCATTAAATACTAAAAACGACCAACAACATCATCAACAAAAACATTTGATAAATAACTTTTGTTTTGTTTTATTGTTTATTTTAGATTACATTATTGTAACAGTAATAGCAATTGACTACGGAACCCTAAAAAGTACTTAATTTTTAAATACATGAAACTGTTACATAACAAAATAAGTCTTTATAAAACAATGCATAATAATGCACGTTTTAAAATAAAATTGAAATCTTTAAAACATGAGTCGCTTACGTATAACATTATTTATTTAAATTGTTCATATTAAAATCTTACAGCTGAAACTGTATCGCATTAATGTTCTTCTTCACAAGTTAGCAATTAAATCATTTAAAAGGATTTTACCTAGTTGGAAAAAAAACATCGATAGTCGATAAAACTAACCATCTTAACACGTAGGTTGTTTGTCGATTTATCCTGTAACAGGTACAGGAAAACCGGCGATAAGCAGAAATAGTCCAGTAAGATGTGAGAACTTCTGAGTAAGATTTATTTGCTCACAAACCATACTCGATTATCCTTAAATACTTGGCAATGGCCGTGGAATAGCCACAGCCATAGCAAATACATATATACATATGTATTTTTAAGAACAAACAAAAAAGAAACAATAACAAGTTTTGAAGATGGCGTGTGTATTTAATAAAAACAAATAAAATATAAATACTTTCATATTTTTTTTACGCTGACAAATATATAAATATTAATGTTTTAAGAGAATTTGTCATATTGTAAGTAACAACATAACGACTTATTACATCAACATTAACATCCGTACAAATGCACATTAAAGCGAAAGTGTTTCTGATTGTCCTCTTATCTATGGTATAATTTTTTAGGTGTTTTTTTTTATACAAGAGGAGGCAAACGAGCAAGTGGGTCACTTGATGGGAAAGTAATCACCGCCGTCCACGGACATCCGCAACACCAGGAGTACCACAGATGCGTTGCCGACTTAAACAAGTTCCGAAGAGCTAAATGACTTTGATAACCTGACATTGCAACGAGCATCATATTGTCGCCTTTTACTTAAAGTTTGTGACGTGTATACCAATCATAAATTTCAAATGTTTTACCCAATGTTAATCTGAATCTGGTGCTGCAGAATAGACCATGTATTTTGCTGCAAAACAGCTCGTACGAGGCGAGCATAGGTTACATGAGTTATTATCGACAAGATCACGTAGAGTACTGTAAAGCAACTTGCCTAGATAGGGATCCACAGCCTTGCCTATTCATGCCACTATAACGACACTGATATGTTCCCATCTGGAGGGAAGGATAACCGGTAGACTTGCACTATAGGCCTAACGCCGAGCCACAGGAAAGTCATGCACCTATTACGTCTATGGTGTACGTAGGTTATGGTCAGCTGTTACTATTAGGAAAGCCACGACTTTGTTCGCTGTTTAACGACATAAAAAAATCAATACCACAAGATATTGTCTGTACAAGTTTGGAAAAAGTCTTTTGTAGACGATACATATACTTTTTAGAGTTTGTATTTTGTATTGTATTATACATATAAATCGTAATATGTACCACTGGTGGTTATTCTGCTGCAAAAACTACATTATTTTAAATGTATACTGTATTTTTATGATGAAATAAAAAGAAATAAAATAAAAAAAATAGATTTGGCAGATTAGTCCGGACATGTACACTTGTGACTTTTTTAATCATGTAATAAAAAGTCTGTACAAATGTCATGTACAAACTAATCTGACCGCACTACTTAACTGTATTTTGTCGGGTTTTAATACTATTGTTGAAAGATGGTAGCGTTAACTTACAATTAGCTCTTAATTTAAAAAAATTACCACCACTTACGTTTAGCTATTTTAAACAGATTTATGTAACTTTCAGGTTATAACTTGAAGAACTCGGAAGGGCCTTGTTTCGTTATCAAATTTTATCTATTACTACGATTCTCAAACATAAAACGATACATTGTTATTGTTCCTGTTAACATCATAGTAATTTATACTTCACTATTGTTACAAGAAAATTACCAAAGTCAATTAGCTAAATCCTTTTGATCTTGAGAGTTTTATAATTACATTTGTTTATTTTATTTATTTAAATTCAAAATATTTTCAAGTATTATACACCTTAACAGTTTGCATTTAAATACAACTTTCGGGAGAACATGGAAACATATTACTTTTGAGGACATAAGGATAGGGAGGGACTTCCGATCTACCTACGCAATGATGTAAACAAACACCAATTCTTTATTTTCTGCATAATATGTTTTGGAAGAAATCAATAAGTGTTTGCGGCCATCACTTTTTCATTTAAGGCTTGTCATTGCTTAGATTTTTTTTACAGTAGACAATGTTTGTACAATTTTTTTCAATAATTATTTACATACATTGAAAATATTTATCAACCAATTATCGATACCGCACATGACATCACTTTTTTATTGAATCATTGAAAACTGGTTATGTCGGTTTTATTTGTATACACAGTTGCACAGCTGTGAGCATTGGTTTGATACACCTTTGTGATGGAGTTAACCCTCGCGTTATTTACTAATCATCTGTTAATCGCATTGTTTTACCTGTGGTCTACTATGGCTAGCATTCTTAGAACGCCGCTCACTTTTAATTAAAAATGAATTTAGGTAACTTACACGAGCAGCCCAATACGCCTTTTTTTTTAATTTTTTTTTCGTGTGGTAAGCTGAAACCTGCGGCCATACTGCCTCATCTGTCATGACTCATGTCATTTTTTTTTATTTAGGATTAATAAGCCACTTGCTACGTATTTCTTATTTGTACGTTCACCGGAGCTGCTTGATGCAAGTTTTTTAAATTTAGTTTCGTTTGGTAAGCTAAAACCTGTGGCCATACTGTCTCATCTGTCATTTTTTTTTAATTAAAGTTAATAGGTAAGCCAATTGCTACCAATTTCTTAATTGTTTTACATATTATGCGTCGCACCTTTTAGTTTGTTAACTTCTTGGGTTTTGTCTCATTTCCATTATTCCCAACATCCTTGTAATAGAAACTACATTTATTGTGTGCTGTCAAGGTCACCTGCTTCTTTGTACTGTCCTTCTTCTCCTACGCAACAATATCTACATGATTTATACACACGGAAGTTTTTATGGATTAAACAACTGCATTGTTGAACACTGTGTCAAAAACTATAATAGTTTTACCACATTAAATATTAATTTGAAAAGTACTGAGAGGTTATTGGTCGCTCTTTTCTACACAGTACCTATCTAATCCAAATCGTACCTACCTCCTCTTTTTCGATCATCTATAAAAAAGGTTTATTTATTTAAATTTAGACAAACGCTTTTGGTAACTTTTTAGGGATTAGTGGGGTATTTAAATAAGTACACTTTTCTGTTATGCATTACGCAACATACATTGAAAGCACTAACTTTGAAAACAATTCTAAGCTTAGCAATCGTTTCTACCTAGGATTTCTTCAGAGTCAGTACCACAGACTAGTAAGAGAACTACACGTTATCAGTACTTAGGTATTAGATTAATTAATAATAGGTATTTCAGATAGTAAAACAAATATGTCCAAAAGAAATATCAATCTAATAGGTAGCCTATCCTTTATCTCAAAGGTACAAATTAAATAATTTCACATAATAACCGTGAGTACCTACATACGTAGGTATTTGTATAAAAGTTACCTATTATTGTCATATAGGTATACCTATGGTTATAAAGTACCTAATGTTAATACATAAATACATACATATGAATTTGGCGTGAAGATATCTTCACGCCAAATCCCTTACGTTCTAGGCAGAGTGTATCGAGTGTCAAAGGTCACATCTTACCCTTTTCATATAAACACGCCGCTTATGTTATCCTAGGAAGGCAAAAAAGCAGACTGATTCCCTGATGGTGATGAGAAATTCACGCCTTCTAGAGACACCAAAGGTGGTAATGGTACGTTGACAACCTGAGGTCAGTAGGCCTAGAGCAAAAGTCCGTTTATCGGCTACCTTACCTGCCGAACCGGAACAAGTTATGACATTATGGCGGGCGGCAGGAATAGGTAAGGCGGTGGTACCAATCCGGGCGAGTCACTGCGAAACTCTACCACCTAGTCAGATGTCACGGTGCTAGTGATGGTAAGCCTATGCTCGCCTTTTACGAGGTGCCTGGCAAGGGAGGCAGATGGTCTATTCTGCAAAGGGGCCCGGACTAACAGGGGGAAACTCTTGAAACCCTGGGATAAAAACCTGAGCGTGGAATGTCGACCAAGGTCTCCCCGGGTACGTGATCCGTGCACATTTGCATTAGGTATATTATAATTATAATTTACTCAGTGCTCCATACTCACTTTTCTCAGCACGCACTCTCCTATCTACATCCACGGTGTAACCTTTACATCCCAGCTAGAAGCACTATCAAGAAATACTTACAATTCCTAAAAATTGTTGCGAAATCATCCGTTTTGGTAATACGTCTCTTTAACTCGTAAATAGGTACCATTACCTTAGTTTTCTTCGCATTCAAATGTCACCCTCTTTTTTTACAATATCTTTCATTACTGTAGCCGGCGTTTGCAGCTCACGTGGTTTAGAGAAACGTTCAGCATGATCTGCATAGAACAGGCAGTTCAGTAATTGGTCACCCATACGCGTTCTCACATTCATTCATATGTTATATGTGAATTTATACATTAGTTTATCAAATTGGTAAATATTTTGGATTGAAATGCAGAAAGTTAAATATAAAACTTATATGGATCTCAGCAGTTTCACCTCTTTTTAGGGTTCCGGAACCAAAGGGCGAAAAACGGAGCACTTACAGACTGTCTGTCGGTCCGTCCGTAAGTCACTACCAATGTTTTTCTAAATTATAAGATATAAATGCTATTGAAACTTGGTAATTAAATGAATTCTGTGAAACACATTAACATGTTAATTGTAAACTGAAAAAACATGACAATTTTTTTGAGTTATTGAAAAAAAATGTTTGTTTCACTTAGTCACGAAATTCAAACATGTTTTTTCATCAAACTCATTCGTGTGCCCCACACCGGAGTATAGGTCTTCAAAAATTATAGTTAGGTTTTTGATGTATTTTTTTGTAAACTCAAAAGTTTGCGCGAGAGGCGATGAAACAACTGGAACTTCTAAAATAAGAAAATGATAAAGTTAAAAAAAAAATCTATGTTCATCATAGATATATTTTTTTTGGCAATTTTCACCAGAAATTGATTTGAACGAAATCTAGTAAGTAGTTTTTTTAATATGTCATAATTTGTAAACCACAACCACTGTATACGAACTTTAAGGGGCCATGTATGCTAAAATACGTCAGCAATATACTGTTTTTTTCATACAAAGCAATTATGGATCTTGGCTACAAAAATACATAAGATTAACATTAATATGCTTTATAAGACCAGTATTTTCAAAACACGATTCATTTCACTTTGCTCGATAGAAAAAAATCGAAAAATTAACCCTTTTTGAAAGCAAAATCCAACTGTCTACTTCAATTATGAAAATATCGACACAAGATTTAACATAAACCTAGATAAGTATTATACCTAAAAGATAACAGTTTCAGTTTTTATATTTTTTTTTCAAATTACTTTTATAGTAGATGTAAAATAAGTCTTTATTTTGCTAATTCCGCGTAAGCAGTGTAACCGTTGTGGCAAATAATCCTCCAAACGACACAGAATGTGACAAGCCTAACTGACGTTCCCAC
>NJDC01002600.1:0-27390 GCA_002245475.1 Calephelis virginiensis
TGTCCAGAAAAAGTAGAGTATCGATATCGATACATGATCTATTAGTGACGATTGATAGTTAAGTGTAGGCAAATAGAAAAGAATTATTATTGATTCTGCTGTCAGAGTGATTGGTGGTGACACGCGGTTTTGTTATTTAAGTTAAACTTTGAGTCATAAGAGAAGTTTTTCATATCACTGAGTGATTTAAAATTCGTAGTTAATTGTCTGCTGTGTTTGTAAGATATATTTGTTCTGTGTTTGTCCTGTTTCTCCGTATGTAAGTGTCTTTTTTTTGTCATGTCGGCGGCAGGCGAAACCGACGCCGAACCCCCCGATATATCGGGGGATAGTAGTTGTAGTCTGCATGAGGTAACGAGATCTGCTTCCAAAAGGAAAGACGACATTTACTCGTCAGATTTACCAACACCAACACCTAAAATCCCAGCCACACAACATGATAATGTTTCGGCTGCTAAACAGACAATATATGTTCACCCAGACCAAGACAAACAGAAACGCTACTCGGATATTGATCAAGGCCCTTTTACCGTTCACATCTCTAGATATGAACCTGACCTTGCTGCTGGTTCCTCCATCAGGGCCATCAAAGTTGGTCAAATGTTATACAATTCTAAAATTGAAAATATTGCTAACGATGGCATTAAAAATGTAGGTAGAAACCGTGTTGCCATTGAATTTAAAACTTATTTAGATGCCAATAACTTTTTAGAGAACCCAGCGTTGGTAGAAAATAAATTCATTGCTTCCATCCCAACCTACAATATAACCAGAATGGGCATAGCCAGAGGTGTGCCAATAGATATCAATATGGAGGAACTGGCTACTGTGTCAGAAACACCACTGAACTGTGGGCAAATCATGAAAGCCCGTAGACTGCACCGAAAAGTGTTGAAGAATGATGTAGTACAATGGATACCTACTCAATCCGTTGTTATCACATTCTCAGGCCAAATCCTTCCCTCCCGCATATTCCTATATTATTCTTCTCTTGCTATTGAGAACTATATACTGTCAACAATTCAATGTTTCCAATGCTGCCGGTTTGGACATATTAAGGACCAATGTAGGGCAAAGCCTAGGTGCTACCATTGTTCAGGAGACCATACAGGTGATTCATGTGACCGTACACCATCTTGTCTGTTTTGTACTGGCAATCATCAAGCAATTGATAAAAGCTGAATACAAGCGTCAACAAGCCATTAAATTGGTTATGTCTCAGGAAAGTATTTCATATTCTGATGCTGCTGCCCGATTTCCAGCCGTCCGCAGACCATACGCAGACCTGGCTGCAGAAATGTTCTCACCCTCTCCTACCATTAATGTTTCCCAACTATCCAAAACTCCCAAAACCCCTCCCTCCCATTCTTTACATCAATCTTATAAAAAAACAGTTACCATACCCAGCAAAGTTAGATCAACTTCCCCAAATAAAGGGTATGATAAAACTTCTCACACGCAACTCATTCAGTAACCTCTGTCTAGTTTAGACAATGGTTGTGCTTACCCGTCAGATAATACATCCCCTGATGACAACCTCCTGTTTAATTTACTGAACACTGTTACTAGTATCGTGCGTCGTTTTGATGACGCACTACCGAACAACGTGAGAATTCAACTTGAAGATTTGGCAAAATTAGCTTCCCAATATGGATCTGTCCATACTGCAATGGAACTGTCGGAGCATTAAAAATAAAAAAATAGACATGATTGAAATAATAAACCAACATAAGCCATCTCTTCTAGCCATCTCGGAGACGTGGCTGAGGCCGGGACTACGTTTTCGTATACCTGGCTTCTCCTGCTTCCGGGATGATAGGAGTGATGGATATGCGGGATCTCTTTTATTAGTCAATAATTCTATCCCTAATTCCCTTATCCAACTTCTTTCTCACAGTGATTCCTTTAATGTTGTGGCTATAAAAGCTTTAAATATTACATTTGTGTCGATATATTCCCCACCCAGTTCCTCCTTGCATTCAGGAACTCAGTTCTGTTATCTCCTCCCTTCCTCCTCCTCTCTGTGTAATGGGTGATTTTAACTGTCACCACCATATATGGGGCTCCCATTCTACTGACCCTACTGCTTCCTACTTGATCGACATGATCGATGATCTAAATCTCTGTATAATGAATGATGGTTTCCCAACCCGTAGAGTCTAACCAGACCAAAACCCCCATAGTGCTGTTGACCTCACATGGTGTTCCCCATGCTTAGCAGCAAACTCCAACTGGTTGACCCACTCTTCTACCTTTGGAAGTGACCACTACCCTATTCTTCTCTCAATTCCTGGTCATAGCCATCCTGTTAAACGATTCTCTCCTCTTCTCAAGCACAAAACATCTAAAGCTGATTGGAACAAATTCAGCAGCCTTACAAGCTCTGCTGTGGAGTCCCTTCCTCCCGTTGACTTATCCGATCCACAGTCAGATTACTCAGGCTTTGTTTCCATCCTTCTAAACTCTGCAAACAAATCAATCCCCTTAAAAAATCTCCAAAAGACATGATTTCATCTCCTCCATGGTGGGATCAGGAATGTTCACTAATGGTCCGTAGGCGTAAGGAAGCAGAACACTCCTACTCATCTAATATGATCAATGATAAATTTTTAAATTATCAGTTAATTTCTGCACAAGTCAAGAAACTTCTATCTAAGAAAAAAATAGAAGTATGGCAGACATTTTGCAAGTCTCTTTCTCCCCGCTCTCCCCCTTCAATAGTCTGGAGGAACATCAAACGTTTCCGTAGCTCATTTACAGATAATACTATGTTTACAATATAGTTATCCAACATGCGTAGACAAATTTAGCTGCAACCTGGCTCCCCCTTGGGTTCAATCGAAGGAAGAGGCAACCCCTGTGACTGCCCCCTCGCTACTAAACTCCGACAGGCACGACCTTGACAAACCATTTACGATGCAGGAACTCTGTCTAGCTACAGAGCACCTGAAAGATTCTTCTCCTGGGTCTGATGGGATCCCTTACAGCTTCTTAAAAAATTCTAGTAATTCCTCCAAAAAGTTCTACCTTAAAACAGTAAATGCTATATTTTCTTCTGGCATCATTCCTGAAGGTTGGAAATTCCAAACTATTCTTCCAGTTTTAAAAACAGGTAAAGACCCTTGTAGCCCGTACAGTTATCGCCCCATAGCACTGTCCTCAACTATGTGTAAGGTTATGGAGCATATGATCAAAAACTGTTTAGAGTGGTTCCTTGAGAACCAAAATGTTTTTCCTAAAAGTCAGTACGGATTCAGAAAGGGCCTTGGTACCCTTGACAGCCTTAGCTGTTTTTCAACTGAAATACGTCTTGCTTTTTCAAAAAATCGTTTCCTTCTGGGAGTATTCCTTGACATTTCTTCAGCCTACGACAATGTCCTTCTTCCAGTACTCAGGCAGAAAATGCAAGAGCTGAGTATCCCTGTTAAGATGACAAACTTTATTTTAAACCTCCTCTCGTCTAGATCTATTTCTGTCCGTGTTAATGGTACTAACATGCCACACGACGACACACGAGACTCGTGTGTCGTCGTTTGTACGGTACGGTCGAATTCCTAAGGATGCCTCGGTGTAGAGGCGAAACGTACGTCGAGTGCGATTTGGTGTTCTCTGTGGTGAGTGCTTCGACAAAGTTGGCGAAGGACGTGACAAGTGGTTTTGTTTCCCGTGTTCGGACTCTATTTGTGATCTGGTCGCGGAGGTGGGAGGTGGGAACTTTAGGTAGGGTTGTCACATGTAAAGAGCGTGACAATTTATATTGTTTCCCGAGCTCTTCCTATATTCGTGTTCTGGTCGCGGAGGTGGGTGGTGGGAACGTCAGTTAGGCTTGTCACATTCTGTGTCGTTTGGAGGATTATTTGCCACAACGGTTACACTGCTTACGCGGAATTAGCAAAATAAAGGCTTATTTTACATCTTTTTGTGTATTTTCCCCCTTCATTGAAACCCTCGCAGCTTTTATTGCCACTAACAAAATTAAACTTTAGGATCTATGTCATTAAAACTTTTTTTATAAATAACTAAGAGCTTTTAAATATATATGCATAGTGTAATATATGTTATTAACCATATTCTAATAATACTGTGTGTCCCTTAGAATTAACAATGTGTTGTGTCTGTTCTGTTTTAGATTACTCATAAATAGTTCATATCCTAATGTTACTGGACAACATATTAATGTGTCACTCCCATGACTGACGTGATATTGGCAGAATCCGTACCAACGGGAAAGCCAAAAGAAAAGAAGAATAGAAGAATTATTATTTACCTACCGAAAAAAAATCGCAACTATCACCTTACTTACTTTGTGCTACTCAATTGGCTTATACCTAAATAGGGAAATGTAATTAAACGAAAGAAAGAATATTTGTTAACTTTTCGCGAGCACGTTTTTTTTACATTGTGGCGTGCAAATATGTTTATTATTTATATAAGTTAACTCATTATATTTACTTTTACAAGATTCTTTATCATTACAATAAAAATTGATAACATTACATTCATTTAAAGTGAGCAGTTGAAAGAAATCTTATTAAGCTAGACTGTGATTGATATTTTCAGTGGCAATGGTATTCATTCTTATCGTACGTGACGTAAAATAAAATATCGACAATTGTTATTGTACATCACTATAAAATTTAAGCACTAAATATGGATTCTTGGCAAGCATGAGAACTGTCATGACGTCAATTTAGAGCGACGCCAAAATGAGCACAGACAACAATGTCGTTATCTCTTTCGGCGCACATCCCGGATGTTAACATCCAAAGTATTTTTATTGGCTATCTTAACATCCGAACCGGAACACGTTAACGGCAAGCACTGACTATACGGTGGCAAGAATAGGTGAGGCGCTAGTACCAATCCGGACGAGTCTACTACCTGTTCAACCACCTACTACCTGCGACGGCAAGCCTATTCTCGCTTTTTACGAACTGCCTGACAGAAAGGCAGATCGTCTATTTTGCAAAGGAGTCCGGGCACTTTCTCTTCCTACGTTTAGTTTTCAACGATAATGCGAGTATTATTGCTATAGCTACTTTTCTAATGTCATCCATGTAGAATTCGAATTAACTTAATTTTAATCGAATATGAAACCCAACCTCACCCTAGTATATTTAATAATATACTGATGATGTCCTGTGTAGGTATATTATTATACTCTTTGCTGATGATGATATTGACAAAATTTAAGTACTTGGAGATATCGCGATATTAGGATCACGATAACATTGAACAATATAATACGCCCCAATAGAAAGAAAATTGACAACTGACTTTATGACTTAGAAGTTACCAATCAAATGTATCCTTAATTTGACATAACTTTTATTTTTGAGCAGTGATTGGATAGCTTTCGCATAGTGCTGTTTTTGGCACCGGTCTTTTAACACGTGAATTCAATGTTTGTTTAGAATACTTTGTCTTTAATCTATGATTTTTTTTAATGGTTGTTGTTGGTGCCATCGCGGGCGCCTGTCAGTAGATGTTTTAGAAATATACTTTGCATTTTTAACACGAGTCAGTTTAATTTGTAGTAATTCACTGTTTATTCACGAATAAACACAAGATCAACTATAAAACTGAGAGAACTTGAGATTTCTGAAATTGTATAATTTGGGTATGTTTTCCATTTTTATGTTTTTTAACTTATTATTCGCACATCGGGCTTACAAACATCGTGATTTTAGTGTCGAATGCTAATTTTGATTATTTGGGGTAAGTTTTACATTTCAAATATGAATTACAAATTATTTTTTTGCGTCCACATTTCGTGTTAGTTTTTCATAAATATTTTTTTTGTTTTAGGATAATGGAGGCAATGGATATCCAAGCGGTCGAGTCCAAACTGAGTGATGTGACTGTCACAGCTATTCCTATGAGTGGAAAAATCTCACATAAAGAATTGACTCTGGGTAGCAGCAGCCACGCAACTATATCTACGGTTCCTGCCTCCTCGCCGTCATCAGTCGGTAAAGACAAAGATAATGGCATGTCTAAATATGCTCAACTATTGGCTGTAATTGAAGAGATGGGTAAAGAAGTTCGCCCAAGTTACTCAGGCAGTCGCAGTTCAGCAGAGCGTCTGAAGCGTGGTATTGTCCATGCTCGTATTTTGGTAAGAGAGTGTCTTATAGAGACTGAAAGATCTGCAAGGCAGTAAAAATCTTGGAATCTTTACAGTCAATTTAAATACCTCATGTGTAGTTCAAGTGATTTTAGAGGTATTTTTCAATAGAAACAAAAATGTTAAAATATTTTGTTATGAACCTAATGACACATTGCGATATAAGTTTTTGAAGCTCAAAAGATATTTTTTAGAGTTATAAGGGCATAATTATTTAGATTAAATATAGGATAAAGACAAATGTTATTATTCAGGGTACTTAGACATTAAATTTATTAAAAATCGAGTGACTATATTCTCTGGTTTTAATAAATTTTGAACATATTTGTTATGAATGATAGATAAATTTGTAGGAATACCCAGTTACAACTCTTCGCTTTATTGAGTATACTTTATATTCTTGTGTAGATATTTTTAAAATTTAATAAATGTAAGAATTTGGCAGTTGTGATAAGTACAGTACGAAACAAAAATAAGAACACTCTGCTAGTCAACTTAAACCATTGGATCAACCATAATTAAGGGTTTTAAACAATGGATGAATGTAATTTAATGCCTATTCAGTTGTGAACCTGTGGTAAGCATTTATTAACAGTCGGTAAAATTAAAAACTTTTAGTATAATTGTTAGTAGAGTACAGATGAGAATTACTACTTCAATGTTATAAAGCAAATATAAGGTTGAAGATAAGAGTTATGCACATTTTACTATTTTCAAATGTAAAGATATGTATTTGTGAAAATGTCTGAGTTTTAAATACCTTATTTACATAAAAAGTAGCATAAAATGTAATATGGTGAAGATCAATATATATTTTTAATATCAGTAGAAGTATATTTTTTTATTAATAAACAATATCTCTCGCCTCTGTGGTCTAGCGGTCCGGGATTGGATTTTTCCAATTTTATAATTTAAAAAAAATGTTGGTCAGGATTGGAAATGTTCCCGGTTGGCGATAGCCTTGCCACCTATCACATTGTGGGACTTAGTGTCTTCGGCTAGTCGTGGGTGCCTTGGTTGTACCTCTGCCTACCTCTACGGGGATATGGGCGTGAAGATACTTTACTTTACTTTAAACAATATCTTTGCATTTAAACTGCATTATTACAATAGTAATTCTCATCATGTATAGGTAAATATTATTCCTTTTAAATAACTACTTTAGATTGCTTCTTTGATGTAACATCTTTAATATATTTAATATCAGATAGTCCTGATATCCAAAATTTTCTAGTTGATGTCAAATTATTTTTTTATTTAATATGTTTACAGTTGCTGTAATAAAAATCATGGTAACAAATTGTAATATATTTATCTGGTATCCAGCATTTGTAACAATTAGTTGACAACAAAAATCGGGATTTTTGTAAGATTTCTGATATTCAAAAAAGCAGATTAAAACTCTTTGCCACACATCAGAATTTTGGTTAGTGAAAAATTTAGTGTTACTTGATCATGTAAAGGGAAGTTTTCTTCTTTACAATTAAGAAAATTGTAATTTACTTATGGTACAATCCCATTTTGGGAGCCTATAGAAAGAGGGCAAAGATTTGTTACTCAAAAATATTGAAACAGAAATATTTCTGAATATAAATCAACATTATGTTCCCATGACAAATGTTCATCATTCATTTTATAAAATTAAAATAAATAAAACAGTGTTATCCGCTTGATTATATGGGGACTGAAGATATTTGTTTACATTAATTTAATGATGAAAAACATCAACTTGAAAATGTTTGGACTAATACATTACAGGCTGTGATATGAACATTTATTGTGACCATCTACCTCAAAACAAATAATATTTATAATGAAAAATGTATTTTATAAGAAATACAACATACTTTTGAAAACAAATAGAAATATTTTGTATTGATGGGTGAACCATAAAAGGCTATTTTGCTTGTTGCTTAAGCTTAAGGCATATTTACTAGCATCTGCTCCATTTAGGCCTGAGTATTTTTTAGCACTTATCCCTATAATATCAATGGGTCAATTTATTGGTACAATTGATAAAATGTTGTAATTTATAACTTTGAAAGGCCCTAAAAACTTTAAATATCAGAGTACTTATGTAGCCTTTTTTTAATACAACAAGCCTTTCACCTGTCAATATTATCACTTGTGATATACAAACATGATACATCTATATTTAACAGTGATATTATATTGTGGCTGTTTTAGGGTTGTCCAAGAGGTTTGAAATTTCCTATTCTGTGTACAATTACAAAAAGGTATGTAAAAACACATGTATGATAATAATACTATAAAAAAATATTATTTTAAGTTGATGTAACGAAATATGTATGTAATATTGATAAATAAATTATGAGTGACATTCAAATTTTAACTGGAACACCACAAAGATAATTTAAATAAATGATATTTAAATCGGTACAGGCTTCCCTCATTTAATCAAAGTGCTTAAATGTAAAAATGTGGTAAATTAATAATGAGTTTCAAACCTCCATAAACACCCTAAGGAAACTGTTTCAACCTCATATAGAATATTATAGGAATAAGTGACATGCTCATTGGTTTTCTATTTTTGTGTAGTAACTTAATTAAGTTGTATATAATTTAATTTGATAACTTTGGCTCACATCAGTTGATAGAAATTGTTCATATGTATAGAACACGGATTGGAGTTTTAACTTTACTATTATACTAAAAACTACTAAATCAGTCTTATAATCTCATTTACAGTCAGTTACATCTCTCTCAGTGCTGTGGTAAATTGTGAAAAACTTATTTAATTGTTAATAAGTACGATCGTTAGATAAGTATAATGCAATATAATACTGAAGTAGAATAAAATGTTATAGAATAATGGAAATAATATGAAAAAAAGATATTTTAAAAAATATGAATACTTTCATTCATTATTATATTATACTTTTTATCATATTAGATTAATTTTTAAATCGGTTTAATTGTTTCTAAGTTATTTGATATAAACACAATTTATTGATACACAAACAAATTATGTTCTTTGAAATATTAAAATGAATGTATGAAACAAGTAAGAAGTCTGTTGTCTGATGTGTTTTAGTAAAGTTGAAACAACATGGAATATGTGTAGTAACTGACGATTTTTGAAACATCAGTCCAACTGCCGTTGATGTATACTGGATAGTGGGTAATTAGATTTAAGAAGAATTTACGAAATAGTTTTTATCTGATTAAGTTACCATTAATTGATAGTGTACTTAAATAATATTAGTTATAAGAGTCCATTTTCATATTTTTTTATTGGAAAAGTGATTTTAAAATTGTACAAAATATTTTTTCTGTTTATTTTGTTAGCAGTGTTTGCTTTTTGTTTTAATAAATTGTAACTAATATTATAAATTTTTGAAAGCAAGGCTTGGAAGGCAAACACATAGACCAATCTCCAGATGTACCTAGTAGAAAAAAATGTTAAGTTATTTTAAATTAAATATCAATTTTTTTGATAACATTTTTTGAAAAAGTAAACATTTTAATTGAATCTTGTTTGTCTCAATATGGCATATCACCACTAACTAGAGATGGCAAATGAACTAAAAGTCAAGGGCTTAATACTTATTTAAATAAGATTTTTATTCTTATTTATTTTAGAGAAAAAATATTATTATTAAAAAAAACGTTTCTTTATATGATATAGTTTATACTTAAAAAACATTTTACGATAGAAGAAATAATATTACCTACATTGACTTTATGCCCCTAAGATAATATTGAACATTATGGTTTTTATGTGATTGGTTTTGCAAAAAATAATAATTGACTACGGCATCTAATATCCCAAGAAATATTTGGAAATCTAACGTAGTCATAGCTTAAAAATAAAACAATTTTCTCTCATACTAATTATACATATTAAAGCTAACTATGTGTGTGTACCTAGTTCTGCGACTTAGCTTTACCGACATAGGGGAGTTCAGACTACTTATTTGCATAAGGGTTAAAGGAACGGAATATTTTTGCAACTCTATTCGCAATATGGCTGCGTCATGCTCTCGGATGCATCGAAATGAATTTTATACATTCACACCTTATTCTTACACATAATGGTATTTTTAGGTCGTACATGTAGAGTGATATAATTAAATATGTTTTGGCCAATTATGACGGGACGTTAACATGATATTGTATAGTTTCCAGCTTTGGCACTTGGTGAATTTTTTCATCTCATTCTCATTTGTAATATATCAATACGTGAAGCAAAAACTTTGGACCCCTTTTTACGGGAATTGCGCGGACGCAAGAGCATAAAATTTGGCACACTTATAGTTTATGTGAAGGAAAAGTGCAAAACGCTAATATTTTTAATGATAATATCTATAAAGTGCATTAATTCAAAAAAATAAAACATTACAGTATTAGTACTACCATGCATTTGACACACACATACAAATATATTGATGATAACGTTAAAAGATCACAGATGTGATGATAAAGTTTGGAAACAAAGTAGTTGAGAAATGAAGATGGCGCTCTTATCAACAAGATATTAAAATTTGTTATGGTCGAATCTCGACCAATGGGCGACCACTAGTTTATATTAAAACATATTTGCGAACTATATATATTTCCAACCATTTATTTAACTTTTGACAATAGGTAAAAAATACATTATCTTAATGCGAATTAAAGAGTTATAATACTAATATGATAACTAATAGAGTATTAACCGCCTCGTTGGTCGAGTGGCTAGCGTACACGCCTAACTACTCCTACAAACCGCAAGACTCGGGTTCGATTGCCAACGGTGCCTGCCCCCACTCTAAATGTTTGATAAAAATATTTAGATGTCTGCGTTTCCGGATCTGGATATTATTAAATTTATTCTGGTATCTATTTAAGTATTTCTATGTATTAGAATCGTTGACTAACACCGATAACACAAGCATGTAATAAGTAATTTGCATAATTTGGGATTAGATTCAATTTGTGTGACTTGTCCAGGGATATTTATTTATTTGTTAATGTATACTAATGTTACAAATAAATCATTTAATTAATAATAATAATTTGACAATTGTTAAAAGTAAAATATAGATTAGTATAGTCTGAGCTCTAGCTAAAATAAATTGTTAACTATGACGACTCATAGGAACTTTATCATTTATGTAGATACTGGTGGTAATTCTGCTGTTCACTAACTAAACTTATTTTAGATGCATGCTATCTTTTTCTAATGAAACAAAAACAAAAGAGATGGAACGTTTTAGACCTGTCAGATTAGTCCGAACACGTCAAATTGTGATGTTTTTAATCAACATTTTCCGAGTGATAGATTAAACTTCTGTAGAAATTATGGAGGGTAGAGGTAAGGAGAACCATCTCATACGGGAGAAAGCTTGAAAAAGTGTCCAACTTTCAGCACTAAATAACAGTTCAAAAATCCTCCAGAATGGCGCTGTAGTAGGCACAGGGTATGATATGAATTATAGGTATAGTATATTATGAGGTATAGGCAAACTCAACAAAATAATGAGTCGATTGAAATGAAAACTGGGATTCCATATACAGATTCCCGGTTTTGATTTCAATCGACGTAAATGTAATATTGATAGTACCTAAAGAGTAAGTTATGCTATGGGTCATGTTTTTGTATGTTAAGTAAATTTTAAATATTGCAATTGACATTTATTACTCCGGTATATAATATTTATATAATAATTAAAAACAAGCAATAACTTAAAAAAAAAAACAAAACCCGACTGCAAAGTAGCCAGTGCCACTCGCACTATCAAGACCATTTTAACGATACATTATACGTTTTAATCGTTCAAGCCCTTCAGACTGCAGCACGGAACGGAGAAATTTATAAACTAGAAAAATATAAACTCTCCTCAAGAATTTGGGTAAAAATAAGGATTTTACTACTAATAATAGAAGAAATAAGTAATATCAAAGACAATATATATATAATAATATATTTACTAATTATCTCTGGTAATATTGATAAAAGGCTACTACTACTACTTATGTTGTTAAAATTGGATAAAGTTTCAAACAGGATCGATATAGTTACCTTAAGATTAGATGAGAATTTAAAAAGACAAGTGAATGTATTTTTCTTTCAACCTAAGAAAATATTTTTATAACATTTTTACCACACTTGATGCAGCTAAGAACCCTCTCCATCGCATCCGCTTTTAAATAAAAAATCTTAATCGAAATTGGAGATTATGGCATAATCACTGATTCTAACATTCTAACGGACGGGCCCTCTTTTCCGTCACATGGTAAAAATACACTATCTGAACAATGAACATATAACTTACTAAATTTAGATTGAAGTTCTGCAACAGTTTCGTCCTGGCCTATGGTCAGGGTGGAATAGATTTTTTCGGCGCTCCTTACTAACTGTCTCTCTGCCTAGAACGATCGATCTTCCGATTTACCCTGGGGTCGGCGCTGTTCTACTCTTAGTCACGCCACATGGAATTTGGTTTCGTATTAAATATTGAATCCACACAAATTCCGTACGGAAAATCACTTAGCGTAGCAAAATTTCGTAACGCATTTCCGTATGTGGCGGGTCTTATAGAGAACATTGTAAAGTGGAATTAATATGTAAAATGTTATGCCGAATTGAGACTTATCACGTCTTTAATACTTATTTTTTAGCCTACGATTTTTTCATTTGCTATTCAATTACTTAAACAAAAGTTATTAATTCTACTAGTTATGGAGATGTCCATTGCCTGATTTCAAGTCGAACTTTTATTAACTTTATATCTACCCACTTTTTAGTGAAATCAAAAGTAAAATATGATTTTAACATTTTTTTAACGGTTTCAAGACATAATCAATCATCACTCATAATGTATTTTGAGAATCGCTTCAGAGTGTAGGTTATTTTGAGTATATTATTATCATAGCGTTTTGCTATGCAGTGGACCTAATAACAGTACAAATCTTAGAGAATGGCGAGTTAAATGTGAAACAAATATATATGTTAATTGTTCGAGTTATAAGTATAAGTCTACTGTATTTATTCACCTGTGGACACTTATTTTTAACATAAATAAATGGATATGAATTATAATGGCTCTCTTTTATTTTACACAATATGTCTGATACTATCCCTAAAATGTTGTTTTTTTTTTGTAAAATCAACACCTAATAGAAAACTAAAACTAAACTAAAAAGTCCCCCGTAAAGGATAGCGCCCACTGCTGACGGAGCGGAGCGTATCGGGCCGGGGCGCATCGCATTGCAAAGCATACTGATGCGGGCTGGGCCGCATCGTATCGGCGCGGATTTTTGTTACTCAGTACCAAAGATTACAATATAATATTAGGGCTCAGTACCAAATTTGGGCAACGAAATAGAGGCCACTCGACGTTAAAATCGTCAAATATGGAAAGTTGCGCCATCTAGTAGTTGTCATACGATCTTCAAGTATGGAAAGTGGCGCCTCTAGTAGTTGTCGTACGAAACTTTAGCGTTAAAATACCATACTGCTCTTTTCTCAACAGTAATATCAGGATCTTTGGTCACTGTGGGCCGCATCGGGGTATGCGCGCGGGGCGCCGAGCGGAAAAATCCGCCCCGATGCGGCCCGGCCCAGTGGGCGTTGCTCCATACAAAATGTATGCAAGCGATCTAGGCGGATTATTGCGCTGCGATGCGGCATGTCCAACTGGGCGCTATCCATAAGGGACCTCTATGTGTACAAGACCATCTGCCTCTTGGTTGCTCGTAATAGGTGAGCATAGGTTAAATAGGTAATTGCCAACTAGACTGAAGGTAGAGTGCGTGCAGCAACTTCTCGAGTAGGGTTTTTTTTATGATAATGGAAGGCAAACAAGCAGACGTATTTCCTGATGGTAAGAAATTCACGCCGCCTAGAGACACCAAAGGTTGTAATGGTGCGTTGCCAACCTGAGGCCGGGACGATAGGCCTTGAGCAAAAGTAACGTAAGTAAAGTACCGGCTACCTTACCCTCCAAACCGAAACACGTCATGACGTTATGGCGGCAGGAATAGGAATAGGTGAGTCGCTGCGAAACTCTCCCACCTAGTCAGATGTCACAGTGTTAGGGTAAGCCTATGTTCACCTTTTACGAGCTGCCGGGCAGGAAGACTCTAATTTGCAAAGGAGCCCGGATCAACACGGGAAAACAAGGGATCCACAGTCTTACCTATTTTTGTCGCCATAATGACACTATCATGTTCCGGTTCAGAAGTTAGGGTAGCCAATAAACTGCAAAACAATAGACAGAGCATACAATAGTTGGCTCGGAAACGGTATAAAGCAAGTACGACCTAATTATCAACATCGTAAAAATCTCTTTAATTTTTATCTAGATCAAAAAAAATATTTCTGTTAGTAGTTAATTTGCCCCTTTCTGGGGCCGGCTAAGGCGACTTTTTGGCCATCCATTTTTACGAGTTATTTATTCAGCCAGTATTTAGCATTTTAATAGAACCTACCTAATTAGGTACAGTTCTTGGCTAGGATATTATGTGTCTACTTGCTGCGTAATTTCAATGGAACATTGACGTTTCAATAGGTGGATGGAAATGGGTCGAGGAGTAGAATACACCCACCCGTATACGCCTGTCATTACATACGTACGTATACGTAATTACATACGTACACATCTTCACGCCAAGTCCCTAACGAGGTAGGCAGAGTGTATCGAGTGCTAACCCTCACGATCCTAGCAGACCTGCCTGGTTTCCTACATATTCATTACCCTTTTTATACAAACACGCTGGTGTCTGAGACTCTTGACACCATCTTCGGATAACGAGTGATTTGACATCTCCTCTCCTCCTCTTCATCTCCTCGGGTACGTACATCCATCCCCTTTCGCATTGTATGACAAAATATCTGGATTGTCAATCATTCATCTGAAAGAATTCATGCTATAGAATTTTACCGCCTATGGTAGCAGAATAATTAGTTTTCAGTGGTTTTATAGCGTTGTAGTTAGGTATCATTATATTTTGTAAAGTTTTATATTTATTTAAGAATCAACAATGTCATGGAGGACCAAATGGCGGTGGCACACAGGGTACAGTGCGGACTCCGTGGAATGGTGTCCAGTGGCTCCCTATTATCACGTGTTGGTCTGTGGGACTTATCAACTGGACAAAAATGATGAAAGTACGTAGTGCAAATGAAATAATGCAGCATGACTCTGAAAAAAAAGAGTAACTGTGAGGTTCAGTTTACATACATACATAAACACATACATATCTTCACGCCAAGTCCCATACGGGGTAAGCCGTTTATTTTTCAAAAGAATTAATAAACGTTTCTAACGAGTTTATCACAAACGTAAGATGTAGGTACCTATTACACGTCACCTATAAACACTAAAGCCAGTGTGTTGCGAACACGAGACTGAAGCGACACGTAGACAGTCCGGCAGACAGATCTGCAGACTTGCCACTGGCATCACTGGCATGTTCTACGAGTATGAGTTTACATTCCAAACTAAAACACGACAGTGGTGGGAATTGAAGGCCACGGTAGAAGTAAGTGAAGCAGTGGTAACGACTGAAAAGAAATGTAGTCCCGGTGCTAGTTAGCGACAATAAAATCAACACCAGCTACAAGGTACAATGCTGCTTGTATTCTTAAAAAAAAGTCAGGGCCTAGTCTGGAAAGTTTTTATAGATACGTTATGACAACGCGGACGGCTCTGATGGAGATTGAGATCTTAGACCATATTTTACCCAATCTATATATTAATACGTGATGCCAAAACATTGGACCCCTTTTTACGAAAATTGCGCGGACGCAGGAGCATAAAATTTGGCACACTTACAGTTTATGTGTAGGAAAAGTGCAGAACGCTAATATTTTTCAATAATAATGCTTATAATGTACATTAAATCAATAAATAAAACATTACCCACACTATCATGCATTTGACACACACAAACAAATATATTGATGTTAACGACAAAGGTCACAGATGGCGCACTAACTATTCAGGAAACAAAGTAGTTGGTATAAAGAAATGAAGATGGCGTTCTTATCAACAAGATATTGATCAACAAGATAAAATTTGGATATTGAAATATTAAAATGGTCGAATTTCGACCAATGGGCGACTACTAGTGTAGATAACTATACGAAAATTGGGGTCTTGAGCTTTAGACACTATTGTGATGTTGCCCGCTTTAATTTCCAGATCAACCAAAACAAAAACGTCTGGGCCGAATTTATTTATTTAATCTAAAAGAAGTAACAGAAGACTTATCTCCCATACAAACGATAGATACATCAGGCATTTTGGATCAAAAGTGGTGTTACCAGTCTGTGCAGGGGCATCCTGTCCTCGCTGTAGTTACCTCCGATGGATTTATTCAGCTCTACAAATTGTTAAAAGATAATGGAATTTTAAAATTAGTTTTATGGCTTCAAAATGAGATACAATCAGAATCATTGGCATTATCAGTTGATTGGTCTAATAATAAGATTTCTTCCGATGAGCCTAATTTGGTGGTAAGCCTTTCTTCAGGGACTGTGGTCGTGTTCAAGCTGGTTGGGGATAATATACAAAATGTGGGTACTTGGAAAGAACACGGGTTTGAAACTTGGATAGCTGCGTTCAATTACTGGGACTGGAACATTTTTTATTCAGGTAATAAATTCTTAAGAATTGATTTGTATGGTATATTTTACCCAACTCCTAAGACCAACTAAAGCCTAGGTAGTATACATTTATTTTATTACTCTAAAATGGATATTTGTTTATTTAAATATTTAATACACAAGTGGACTATCAGAAAATAACAAAAAGTTATTTATTACATATGGATACGCATCGAATATGTCTTATTTTTTGTATTATGTAACTTAGACGTGAAAATGATTTAAATCTAAAAATAAAAAAATGTTCTATGAACCTTCGATAAAACCTATTTGTAATATAGCCCAGGATCATGTCGATCATGCTTGCATACAAAAAATCCCCGTCGAAATCGGTCCATCCATTCAAAAATTATAATTTCACAGATAAACAAACACAAAAAAGTCAAATTTACAACATCTCTCTTTTTTGACGTGCTTACAAAAACTGCAGAGATTACGAAACACACCTTATACCGTAACTTTCAAACTACGATCCATATTCCACCTGCCAGTTCAATAATCAGGTACCTGTTACCAAGTCCTCATCATCTGAGAATATGAATAGTTCTAGGTAAGGCGAATAGAATAAGTCCAAACTCGATGGGTTATTGTCAGGCATTCCAAGATTGTTTCTTATCTTTGCATTCCATCATCAGCTCAGTTATACAAGCACTTGTTAGTATTTCAATTGTTAGGTCTCACATATACTTATTAGTGAAAAAATCGCATCAAAATCCGTCCATCCGTTGAAGATACGATGCCACAGACAGACACACACACGCAAACAGAGACACGTGACATTTTTAACAACCCTCGTTTTCCGTAAAATAACTGCAGCAGCTGGGTGGGCAATTTGATAGAAATGAATACCGACCGAAATGATATCAAATTCTAACTAGGGTGTTTTTTTTAAATATTTTAAGTTAATTACGATATTTACAAATAATATTATTTTGGTAATGTTCAATAACGTGTAACGTCATTACATACAAAAATATTCTAGAGAAAAGTGTACCTACATAATACATACTTACTTAAAAACATTATTTCTAAGTGCTATGCTGGTACTGTAGTAATCCTATGGCGATCCGAGTGTTTACAAACTTCGAAAACAATTATATTTTGTACCCAGTTAACATGTAGACCCATGGGCTGTGACTAGGGACTATTCATAAAGATATCAATAGGAAAACTAACATAGCCCTTAATTTTTAGGTGGAGATGACTGTGTTTTTAAAAGCTATGATGTGAGATTACCACAATCCGTATCAACGAATCGGAACCACGAAGCAGGTGTTACAGCTATCAGGAGTCACGTGGACGTTGAGTGCCAGCTGCTGACGGGCAGGTGTTGTATTTTAACTAATATTGAGTGACTAAAGTCCGATATAGTCACAAAGATTTTTTTTTTATATATGTAATTGGAAGGCAAACAAGCAGACGGATTTCCTGATGAAAAGAAATTCACGCCGCTTAGAGACACCAAAGGTGGTAATGGTGCGTAGCCAATCTGAGCCTCGAGCAAAAGTAAGTTTACCGGCTACCTTACCCTACGAACCGGAATACGTCATAACGTTATGGCGGCAGGAATAGGTAAGGTCCTGGTACCAATCCGGACGAGTCGATGCTAAATATGATTATTGGTTGCAGTGGATTCCTGCCCAGGCAATTTGCTACCTATTAACACCTTTACCGCTAGTTACGTTGCTGGTACTAACCCATTTAACCTACACTAATGTTTTACACTACACCTACACTATTATCGGAGCATCAAATACTATGTAGTAGCTGCTAAAGCGATGCGAAGTTTGCTGGGTCGCCTAGTATAATTATATATATTATTGTTATTTGATAGTATCAACAGTTTTTTTATATTTTTAATTTTCATTGAATGATATACGTTTGTATTAACTAGCGTATTTGTTGCAGTTACGATGAGAAAGTGCGATTGTGGGACACGAGGAACCTAAAACGTTGTACCATGGAAGCTGACGTAGGTGGTGGAGTGTGGCGACTAAAATGGCACCCCTTGGAGAAAAGCTTTATTTTAGCGGCGTGTATGTACGGTGGGTTTCGAATACTGCGTCTTGATGAAGATATCAATGTGGTTTCAGAATATTTGGAACACGAGAGCATTGCATATGGAGCTGATTGGAGACACGATGAATTTCCTATCGTCGCCACTTGTTCTTTTTACGATTGCAAGTTACATATAAGCGAAATTAATCTATCTTCATAAGTTTTTAGTTTAATAAAAATTTATACGCAAAAATGTAATTTCATAATTTCTCTGTACCGACTAATACCTACAAAAAATTCTTTCTTTTTTATGTTAAAAGAGAAAAAGCGAGAAAAATATCTATTTGCGGAACATATATGTTAAAAAGATGCTACACAATTATTTCAGCATTCCAACATATTCTACCACATTGTGGTGTGCAAACATTTTAATATTTATAAAAATTAATTGTTTAATATATTTTAACATTTTTCTTTTAATAAGTCAGTATCTTTACGCCTATATCCCCAACGAGGTAGATAGAGGCACAAAATGTTAATAAATGTAACCCCAAATACCACTGTTTTCAAACCTAGCCAGTCAGAAGAAATGGCAAAACAAACTCCCCGACAACTAGGATTATAATCTATCTGCCTTGCACTACCCCCATTTCCAAACTAAGCCTAGAAAAAAGATTAACTTCTTCTTTATCTGACAACTGTCACTTCTGGATAACATAGATGTTACTGGTGTGTTGCTATGTTAAGCTATGATTATGCCAGTTTACTGGCTACCCTACCTACCCTTTATAGAAAAAAATATGGAATCTTAGATTAATCTTCTCTTTTTAAGAAAAGCAGTTGCGGAATTATAAATAAATAAAAACATCCTTTTAAACATGTTGTATTTCAATTTGCTTATAATGTCATGATAAATATAATTTATAACAATTACATACTTAAGAAAGTAATCATTTAATCACCATAAGGGATAAAAAATTCTTACACCATTTACAATATGAAGGCTTTGGGATATTGATCCTTTGCCGGTTGAATCGTCCAATGTCAGAATAAAGGTTTTAAAAAGTCTAAACTAGCCTGACATCTCCTACTATGAATTTGTACCTTAATATTCTCTAAATATTCTAATTTTATTTTTATGGAATTAAAGTACATGATTAATAAACCCTTTTCACGATTCAAGTATTAACTTGATCCTAGGAGATACCTTTGACGTTGGTGCCACTAGCTACAACCAATCATAAAGCCGTTTTAGTGTCAAATATGGCCACATTTAAGTGTCGTTTCATTTTATACATTATGGAGTCTCATATCATTTTACAGTTATATTCATAAGTTAAAAATAACTATTGTGTTAAAAATAAAAGGGGATCCTATGATTTAGTTATCTATTTTCGATTTTTTTTCACATTTTGATCACATGGACCTGTACTTATGTAGTCCTGGCTTACGTCCAGAGCCATTTCCATTTTTTAGGTTAAATTTTATGAAGAGGTAAGTAAATAATTATTAAATTCTAATTAAGCTTCTAAAATAGAGTTAAAGTACCTTACTTTAGAAGTTACCACAGAGTTAAATAATTTACCCAGTTATAAAATTTAACCCAGAAATGTTTATGTGGCCTCAATAAGATCTGATTTGACGGTTTTATAACAGAGTAATATTCAGACAATATTTTTTTAGTTGCGTTACTGATTATTTTAAAAGAGTTGTACAACTACAGTTAAAAGTGACTTAATTTACTAGATAAAATTACATCTAGTAAATTCTTTACATATAATACCTTTTGTATTGGTATCAATTATGTCAGTGTTGTAAAAAAATCAGTAAAAGATTTACTAACTGATATTAATATGCACTATTTTCTTACGCAATTTTTTTTTATCAGTAATCTAAGAAAAGACAATGCACCGCTATGGATCAGTAACCAGACCATCAATTACTAATTGTACATAGGTTATTAAAATTGTAAGCCGAGTAATTATTAACAATGAAGCTATTATAGACACGTGTTTTGATTCTAATTTCGATATTTAGTGCTTTTCATTGTTTTTTGTCTCATTGAGTTCCCTAAATCAGTGTGGGGTTGTTTTCTGGTTACAGTAGCTCAATATCTTCAGATAAAGTAAAATACTGTGTGGTGGTCCCGTACCTGACATTGGCTAAATAAGTCGTAAAAAACGATTGAAAGCCATATTTATAAAAGAAGTAGCAATATAGATTCATGTTCAATAGCATCAAGCTATATTGCTACTTTCCATTGATAGCTATTTACTCACTTAAACAATCTCATATAGTATCATTTGCAATGTTAAGCAACAGAAAGATTTTATACATTACACCGAAAATGTTTTAGCAAATTGCAATTATTTTTCTAAAAATATTTTTTATGACACTGACAAATATCATACCCATACATACGGAAAACATTATCAATATTTGCGATCCACTAATCAAAGTCTATTCTCGATTTCATACTCCAAGTAAGATAAATTTCAAATGATCTTAAATGTATAAGTTATTTTTAAACCTACAACTTACATTTTTATTTTTATATTGTATGTGATTTTAATTTAATATTTTAGGTATATCTAACGTGTGCTTCTGATAGTTAAATATTTGTTTTTATATGGAAAAAAGAAAAGTATTTCATTTCAAATAGCATTTAATAAAACCGGACTTAGAACCAGTTAACAAAATTTATACAGAATCAAAGCAAAAAGTAAAACAGCTCAAAATAATGGTTTTTCGTTTTATCCAAAATGTTCAAAGAAGTAAAGTAAATTTTGTATCTTGCTCTGTACAAGTATTTATAATTTACAATTGTAACAGGCACAAATAATTAGCTGACATTAATAAAGCAATTAATTTTAAATAGGTAGTAATGCATGAACTGAATTACGCATTGAGTCTTCTAAAATAAACATGAATTTGATTATTAAATCAATTTTAAAAATACCGACAAAGAGTCACAAAAAAACGCAAATTAACAAAGAGAGCCACGAAGGTTTCTCTAATATTTGTTTCTTTGTTGTCCAATCAACAGGTAAACATTAATAAAAATAAATTTATCCCACGAGAAAGTAAATCCATAGTTTAAGTAAAACTAATAAAATCATAAATGCAAAATTGAGACCAATATTTCATCTACCAATATTTAAAGAAAATGTAATTGTTAATCAATTGACATTCTATGACATAACATTTTAATGTTAACAGACAATTTTAAAAGTTTACTATGCATTTCAATCTGAAGTTACAAACATATTTTGCTTGTTAACGAATGTAATTTCTATTTAAACTCAATAATGTAATAATTACAATGACCCTGAATGGGTTAATTAACGGTAAAATATATATAATACACAGTTGATTTTTTGTAAAAAGATGTCGGCTTCAGAAACATGCTCAAGCAATATTTCAATTATCAAAATTGAAGTCGTTTTGTATTTGATCAATGCATTTCACAAAATAAAACAGTTCACAATGGTATTCAATAATCTTAAAATTCGAAAATCGACTATCTTTGTAGTCAAATCGAAAAATGTTAAAAAACTTCCATAATGTTTCACGACAAGTATTCTTAGTTAAGTAATTAAAGGAGCTATCTGTGAAGTTGCTACATTAAAAATAGTTTTAGAATAAAAAAAAATATATACAAATGACTAAAATTCGATTCCAAGAAAATGCTCATTACTTTTATTTGCCTTTTTTGTGTATTACAATGGGGCCCTCATATTGAGAAACTAGCAAATAGGCTTAGTTCAGCAGCATTTGCAGTAAAAAAAAATAAGAACGTTAACAGATGTTGAAACGGCCCGAATAGTATATTTTAGCTATTTTCATAGTTTCATGTCTTATGGGATACTTCTTTGAGGAATTTCTGCACATATAAATACCATATTGGTATTACAGAAAAGAGCTATTAGAGCTATTTATAATCTTAAAGTAAGGGATTCCCTCCGAGAAAAATTCAAAGAAATAAATATTTTAACCTTCAGTTCTCAATACATTTATGAGAATTTAATGTATGTTAAAAAAATCTATGTATGTTTACAAAAAAATGTATGTTCACGACATTAATACCAGGAACAAAAATAATCTAGCCGTATACAAAACTCGTCTCCATAAAATTAGTAAGTAGTAAGTTTTTTGGGGCATTGTATACGTTTTTACTATAAGCTACCCATTAGTATTAGAGATCTACCTTTAAATACGTTTAAACAATGTATAAAAGCAAAATTATGTCAAAATGGCTATTATACGGTCTCAGAGTATTTGGAAGATGAACATGTTTGGGGATAGAGGTTTCAATCTCCCACTACCATTTGTAATGTGATTTGTTGTACCTTTTAATTAAGTAAACGTAAGATTGTAATTTATATTTTTAATCTAGTTCATATTGTAATTAAAATTATTGAAAAAGACAAGCCCGCTGAGTTTCTTTCGCCGGATCTTCTCAGTGTGTGGCCGCGTTCCGATCCGTTGGTAGTTTTAAAAAATTTCGACGCGCACAAATACCACTTGTATGGTTCAAGTGAATATTTTTCTGATTCTGGTATATTTACTGTACAATGATGTAAAAAACATATTGCATAAATAATCAGAAACATGTTTAATATTAGCTACTAAAATTTGGATTTATAAACCAGATGTAAAATCAGAGGATTTCCAAAATTTTATAAAAATACTAACGGCCCAATAAGTGCATGACTACATGAATGATATAACACAACAAATCAAAAAAAGAAAAAACAACAGCTTAAAAAGTTTCAATATGACAGCACAATTCCCATCTGAAAAAAGTTTCAATTTGACCAAAAAATTCACATTAACAAATGATCCGCCATTTTTATTGAATTCATTTGTTACAAAAAAATCTGATAAAAGAACCGTTCGACCGATTTTATGCAAACTTCACATAAACCATCTACTAAATACTCCAAACAAAGCCTAAATATTTGGTGGGATAGGTGAGCCCGTTCTTGAGTTATAAAATTACAACGAAAAGTGGCATTGATTTTTATACATATAGATGTTCCATAAAATTAAGTATACTAATTAGAACTATAAGAGAAAAACAAGATTCAAATCACATGATTTGACAAAAGAGCTAACAGGGCACCTGGATGTAGTAGCTTGTTAGTTAGCAATTTATGGAGGCTAAAGGCAAAGACAATTTCCTTGATGAATCTTGTTTAAGAGGTGTATTATGCCCTGTTAGGAAGCTGGCTAATATCCTTTGCTATGTAGAAAATAAAAAAAAAGTTATTTTCATAGACCCAACATGTAAAATTTGATCTTACATTTCCTTTAGCATTTTCGATATAATTTGATTGTACATGTTTCATGAAAACATTTATTTAAAATGCGAAAAATTACAGACAGCTCCTTCTGGTAAATACTGATTCTGTTTACAACTCTACATAATATTGCTAATAGAAAAATGGTGTTCTGATGCATATTGATCTATATATTACAACTATATATACATGAAGACATCTAAATGAACCTGTACATGATGATTTCAATTCAAAATTATCCATTTTAACACTACACTCTAGGTTAACAATGATTTATCTACAATTCTCTATATTACATCTAATGACATATAAGAGTAAGCAAATTCATAAAGGTATGAGATGGCTAATGGCAGTAAGAAAATGTTGGCATCAACTGTATTAAGTACTAATCAATGTCATCGAGTTCCTATAAAAATCTCCATCAAATAAGAGTCAATCACATAAAAGTTACTTATATAATATTAGTGTCTATTACATTAATTTTGAATATTAGTTTATGTATTCCTATGGTTGACTAACACCCTTATTACAAGCTTTGCTTTCTTTGAGGATACATAAGTTTATGTATTTAGCCCAGAGATATAAATCATTGTTGAAAAAAATTTATAGAAACATTTTGGGGTTAGCATGTTCTTGTAAAACAGAGAATAAAAAGAAAACTTTGAACTACTCTCCTGTAAAATGTATTTTAACATTAAAAGTGGTTAAATATTCTTTAGACATAGATAAACAAATAAATTTTGAATTGATAAAATAATATGACTTTGTCAGTAAACTTTGTGCTTGTTTGCATTCACCTTACTTATAATAAATACGGCTTCAGAACACCCGGTAATATCAAAATGACATCACACTCCATAATACCGTCCTTGAGGTATGTCACACTTACATTTAGAACTATATTACAGTTGATTTGCAAATCCGCTTCACTAACTAACGAACTACAAATTTAGTACCTACAAGAATATAATAATTAAATATTTGTGATTTTTTAAAAGCAGGTAACAAGAGATTCCATGATCAGATGTGTTACGATCAAGTTCACTATATATAAATATAGACATAAGTACACCAAATATTTCATGATGACATATATGAGTATTATTTTAACACTCACATTAAGACACAAGCACACACATTGACTTGCTCGGAAGCCTGGATTTTTTCAGTCCTTAACTCAGTAACTTTTTACTTTCAAAAAGATAAACATATTAACATATTCACAGCACATTTATTACATGTCATTGATTCTTCGTTATGGAGTAAAACATTAGTTTATCAAGTAGTTTAATTTTTTAAGACATTTGTTAGCTAATACTAATATATGTTTAGACCTCCAATAGCAGAATAAAATGCTAACACACTTGCATTGAAGTATTTCTATATTTATTTTTTACAACATTTATATACTTGCCATTAATAAAAGTACAATTTTATTCGGCATAAATTGCAGAATGTTCGTAAGATTGTCCAATCAAGAGTATACAGATTTGTGAGGGCATACATTAGGCAAGAAATAATCACAATACATTATGTACATTCAAATGTGTAATCCAAACAAAACTTATTATACCAATGTCAATACAGCAGCTTGTTCCTTTTCTGTCTTTATTTCAATTAATGCATCACTTTGTATATATTTGTTTGGCGAAATTGCATTTATTATTGTTAAAATTAAGTAATTACTGGTGTTATTTTGAAATGAAATCTTATTTTTTTGGTTGAGGATTTATTTGTATTTTGTTGTCAGAGATATTTTCCTCAGATGTATATGAATCACACATGGGATTTTCTGCCTTTATGTTGAGGTTGCTTGTAGTAGCCATACTTATATCTGTATCATGTTCATATTTAATATTTTTGTCTTCATTGGTTTTGTCCTGAAAATTTTCATTTTGAGGGCAAGTGGAAGTTATATTTTCGTTAGTGGTCTCTGAATCTTTTGTATGTATCCTAATATTAGTATTACTTGTTTCAGCTCCCATATTGTTTGAACTGGTTACATTCTTGATTTTATCATCTGTAGTTTCTGTTGTTATAATGTCAGAGTTTTTAGTACTATTATTGGTTGTATTAGGTGCCATATCAATTTCGAGTTTGACACTTACATTATTGGTATTATTCTCAGCGATGTTTATTTCATCTGAACCGTTTAAGTTGTCTTCATTTATATTATTGTTGTTGTTAAAATTGTTAGCTTCGGCTATATTCATTTCACCAATACTTGATGAAGCTACATAAGACACTGTATCAGTAGTATGTGTATTGGATGTGTTGTTTGTAGCATTTGTAGTTTCATCTTGTATAAGACTGCTATTATCAATAGCTTCATTTGGCTCATTTACAATGTCAGTGACATTATCGGTACTATTTGATACATTTGTAATGGGGATGTCAATGGCAGAATTGGTTTTATTTGTTTTAGAAATATCTTTCAACTTTACAATGCATTTAATTTCAGGAATAAAATCCGTTGTTTTCGTAGAGCTACCAACAGTATTAGCATTATTTTTCAAAGTATCATGAGCAATTGTGCTTCCTGCAGCAGTAGACATGTTCATATTTGCACTATCTTTTATAGAATCACGCAAGTTTTTGCTTCGAGTATTGCGCGAAATATTAGAAATATCCTTAGGAATACTTTTAGCAACAGTAGACACTTTAGTAATACGTGGTTTACGCGTTACGGCGTTTGGTTTTTTGGCTGTGTTGCAATTTTTACCATTGCGTTTATTCCGAGCTTTACGAGCGTTGACACGTTTTTTCGTTTTACGAACTTTAGGTATGGATTTAGGTACATTGGGTGCATTTTGATTAACCGGCCCGCGGTCACCGTTCATTTGACTGTCACCGACGTTATCACTGCAATATACACTGGCACCAGAGGCGTCAACACCGTCTACACTATCACCGGGGAGAACACTGTCACGGGAGAGGTTAACACTGTTTAAACTGTGTTCGGCGAGATGGGCAGTGCGGGTCTCCCCCGCACTGGGTCGGGTGTGCTAGGCGGGGCGGTGGTTGGCACACAGCGCACGGTAGTCGTCGGGCAGCAGCCAGCCGGCGGCGGCGGCGCACACGGCGTGGGTGGTGGCGCGGCAGCCGCGGTGTGCGCACGCCAGAGCCGCGCCGGCGCGCCCGCACGCGCACTTGGCGCGCCGCGCGTCGCACACGGCCGCCGTCAGCCCCCAGACGCGCGCGCCCGCCGCCACCAGCCCCGGCGCCCACACGCCGCACGACTCGTGGAACCACACCTCCGCGCCGCCCGACGCCGACGCGAACCGCCGCTTCGACGCCTCGTCCAGAGATCTGCAAACACAACTATTTGTTATAGCATTCATTTGTGA
>NJDC01002600.1:36161-47386 GCA_002245475.1 Calephelis virginiensis
GCTTACACCTCCGCCGTTGTCATGGCCAAATTTATCGAATTGCGCTGCGAATTGCTGCCCCATCTACCGTATTCTTCAGACTTGGCTCCATGCGACTTTTTCTTGTTCCCTAATCTGAAAAAGTAACTCGCCGGCAAAAGATTTGGGTCGAATGATGAGGTCATCGCCGCCACAGAGACCTATTTTGAAGACCTTGGAAAATCGTATTTTTTGACGGGTTAAAAAAGTTGGAGCATCGCTGGTCCAAGTGTATTGAATTGAAAGGAGACTATGTTGAAAAATAAATCTTTACTTTCTCAAAATTTTCTTTATTTTTTCTTAGGCTAAAATTTTATTGAATAGCCCTCGTATACGACTCCGTCAAAGCATTAACTTTGGGTTTGCAAGCTGATGTGGCTATTGACATGCTATTTTCTAATATTACCGTTTTTTAACAAAAAGCAACAAAAAAAAGTCGCTCGGGTTTGGATATGTGCTCCGTTGGCGATACGCTTTCCACCTATCACATTGTGGGACTTAGTGTCTTCGGCTAGTCGTGGGTGCCCTGGTTATGCTTCTGCCTACCTCTTCGCGAATATGGGCGTAAAGATACTTTTTTTTCATTTCCACACGACGGACTCTGCTATACTTTAAATTGATTTCTTTGTCCGTATTTATTTTTACTATAAAGACAATGAACAAAGAGGCGGAGGTTCTACTTGCGACAACCGTAGCTCTTAGGCACCAAATATGTCACCGACGCTTTGTCATATTAAGGCAATTAGGCCAAGTGTGTTAGCTGAAAAATCACCACAATGGATGGTACCATCCGGGCGAACTGCTGTAAAATGACACTGTGCTAGTGTAATAATCCAATTGCCAACAACAGGCGATGGGGTCGTGACATTCCAACGTCAGAAAATATCACAAACTACACCAGCTTAAACTACTCATTAAAACAAATGCCCGATCAGGGTAAAAAAGTTAATTGACAAAAAAATAAAAAACACTAACCCTTATACTGGGACAAGGTATATCCCAGGAAGTTACTATTTTTATTGATGGTAAGGTTTTGATATGCTAGGCGGTAGCCTCACCTCACCTCATTCTCCGGACTGGAATACGACAGTGTTACACATTGTCAATATGTCAATTGTGAAGAATCCCTAAGTAAGGGTCTAAGATGGTCTATCTCTAAACTGGTTGGTTGCTACACTGCAGTCTACATCAGTGGTTCTGTTGGCCCAATGTCCATGTTAATAACCCATTAAATGTGAACTTTTAGGTGCTGCCAAACAGAGAAGTAGGTGGTCCATTCTACACAGGAGACCTAAATCCACATGAGGATTTAGTTACTAACGAGATAAGCAAATGCATTTTTTCCAGTTTAGATTGACAGGTTTTTCATATCACTTATATCATGAAAAAGCTACCATCAGCTTTTTCCTGATTATAAGGGACATACTGTCCATTGAGAGCACTGACCTTAGTGCTGCATGAACATTGAACAGATAAGGCAATGATGTTGTTCCGGATGAGCCATTCTAACCACTTGATGGTCGAGGGGTTAGCATGCACCTGAAAAAAAATCTGCGAGGCTTTGGGTCGATTACCGGCAGGGACAGGCATTTGTGTACTGAACATTTAGATGTCTGTATTGCTAGGTTTGGGTGATTATTCAATTTATAATAGGATTGTGTATGTTGACTTATGACAAATTCTATGCCTGTGCTAGGTTCAATTTATGGAATTTGTCCAGAGATATTTAGATATATAAGCCACAGAGTGTAAAATGAGTAAGGTAGTATTACTCTGGATCTAGCTGGGTTTAAAGCCTAGGTGAAAATTTGCATGCACTCAGTGCATGTTACATCAGCTAATAAAATTTTTAAACTTCTTGCAAATTGATTGGTCGATGGCATTTCAAGGATAATGATGTCACTACTTTCTTATTTAGACTGAAATAGTTTTGATAAATATAGCCGTTACGTATAGCGCATTGATGTTAGTAGCTGAGTGCTTGATCCATGGTAGGAATATTACAGATTGCAGAATACTGGGGCCCTACCATAAATGCTTATAGCAGTATTATTTTCATCTTGCTAAATGTCCTTGCCTTTATAAGCAACTTTATTGAGTTCAAAAGGCTGTCTTTCTCCAATGACAATTAGTATTATTGCAATACTACTGTCTTATGAGCTTACGGTAACCCCCCTGGTATCAAATTAAAGTTTTTTACATTAGTATTAGGTGTCCATATGTGTAGTCACTGTTTGTGGCGGTTGATGATAAGCATTCATGGATGGCAGAAGGCTATATTCGAATTGAAGAATGAATGGTCTACCTGTAAAGGTTCCGGTGGTGAGGGCGCCGGCACGTGGTACAGGTGCGGCGGAGGGGTTGGCGTGTGCCACGTGACGCCGCGGTCCGACGCCATGTGTGCTTGTGGTGCGCGTGCCAGTAGATTCGCCACTTGCAACTGCTACAGAGTACATGGCTGATTAATTGGTAAAATTGTATAATGGTTTAATTATATTGAATGACAAAGAAGACTTAATGATGAAAACATTACCTAACACACAGAGATGTCAATTACTTTTATATCCATCATTATGACTACATTTACAAAATTGTGAAATTAATCGGTTATTATCATGTTTGAGTGCAGCATTCAGAAAGGCAGATTTAAGAAATGTAAGTGTATGTTAAGATGATTAAGATTGACAAGCAGATATACAATGCGAATGTGGATGGATGTAGGTACCCGGGGAGACCAAGGCTGACATTTCACGATCAGATCAATCGGATATTATCCGAGGGTGGTGTCAAGAGTCTCCAAAACCGGCGTGTTTGTATGAAAAGGGTTATGAATGTGAAGGAAGCAAGACAGGTTTGTCAGGATCGTGAGGTCTGGCACTCGATACTCTCTGCCTACCCCGTAAGGGACTTGGCATGAAGATATGTATGTATGTATGTTACTGTTAATATCCAACCCACTTTACAAAGTGTGATTGAAACTATCCCGCAACTTTCTCCTTCCACCTTCGAATGTATAGGGTTAACCCGGGTGGTGATATTTGATTTTTAATTAAAATTTATGAAAGTAGGTTAATTAACTACACCCTAAGTTGTGCAGAGACAAGCATAGCTTTTTTGTCACAACCAATTTGACTGCTATTACAGCATCAATGCTTGCAGGTTTAGAGTTGCTGTTAAAAGATAAAGTTTTTGATAGGCATATTCACATAGCTGCCCTGCTAAGAAGAAAAAGCATAGGTCAAAATTTTTAACACTTTTGACTTATGCTCTACACTTTTGGACTCAGCAAAAAAATGTGTTTTTTTCTCCTTAGCAATCATTGCAATATTTCACATAGGGGACGATTTGGACAAGCATAAGTGCATTACATTCGGGTGATTCACTCAAACATTTCTTTTGCTAGGTCCAAAAGTGTAATTAAGCTGATTTCTTACAATTTTGACTTAAGCTTTTTCTTCTTAGCAGGGTAGATAAGAGCCTGAACTTTTTAACTTCAGGCTTGATATACCCCTATTAATAAGTTACATGTATTTTGTTTGAATATCATAAAAAGTGGATCCAGAACATAAATCTTAAAATATACTTGTTCTTTGGATACATTGATGAGGTTTGGCTTTGTATAACATTTTCTAGTAAAATGGACAGCAAATAGTCCAATTGCAAAAACTAGACTAACTTTTTTAAATATATAATCCATTTTTAAAGACCTTCAATTATGATTAAACTAGTTCTTTGATTAAATTTTAAAATAAAATAGATACAAAAACAATACAATTTTTTATATTATGGGCCACTGAAATAACACTGCAAAGACATGTTTCAAGTTAATAATGGAAACAAATGAAACAACTCTATGGAATAATTAACAGTAGCTTTAGATAATAAAAAAATCTTGATAATGTTAAATTTTAAGACAGCTACAAAATTATATTTGAATGATTAAAATTAAAGTATTAAACACTTAATGTATAAAAAATGGCAACCCTAGCACTAATTTTAGTGGAAGGGAAATATGTAGCACAAACAGCTGATTGTGTTGTAACTTGTAACAATGCTACTTTTGAAACATGCATTTCGCGTTTTAAAACTTTCGATTTATTTACAATATTTTTACGTAAATATGACACGAAAGTAATTTAAGGAAGTTAAGATAAAAAAATTGCTTTATTTAGAAAGTAATTAAAGTATGATGCTGTCGTAGTAGTGAAATAATCTGGGGCTATTTAACCGTCGAGTAGAAAAGATCATTACCTGCAAAGGGCCCCAACCAGCCCCGAGTTGCGATTGCCTTCCATTCGGATTGTGCTGCGAGCCGCCAGACATTGTGCGCGAAAACCTTGCGGCACTAATTACAAAGTTCACGAGTTTTTTGTTCTGTTACAAACACTCATTCAATCCACCATAATGATACCGGCAACTGGAGGTTTAGCCCGCGTAACTGCGCTCACTTACGACGTGTACAGAAACTTCTGAAGCCTTTTCTTGTACGAACGATTGTACTTCCAGTATCAATCACAGCTTAAACACATTTTTAATAAACTATAACCTACAAACACTGTTTCTGTTAAGTCAATTTCATAAAAAACTCCATTTATTTTATGAACGGTATGGTGTTCACAAATCCGAAGCTCACTTCGCGTGACATTTTGGATTCCTTTGGCCTTTGTCAAAGTGCACTATGCTGCTAAATCAGTTTCGTTTTACAATGCACTAAGTCTGGTTTATTATAAAATATTCAAAATACACTAAATAAAACTGATTACCACTAGAAAAATGTAAATTAACTTCAAGTATGCACAAGAATCACGTTCAACAATGGTGGCCGATTGCAATTTTGAAAGCTTATTTAGCGCCATCTTGTGGCAACTTGAAACAATATTTAGAGTCGGTAAAACAGTCAACGGAAACATGTTATAGTATTTTTGTCTATGGTTCTTAAAATATTTTTGTTTAAACTAATATTAAATAAATTGCTATTTTATGAACACTTTTACAGATTTCATCCAGTTTGGGAAATGGTTCAGTTTTAGTATTTGAATTGTTCACACTTTTTTTATTAAGTTTATTTGGTAGATGGCAGTATTAGTTGTCATGGCAACGTTTGTTTTGATATTGTCTCCACGTGCTTTGCAATTTAGGGCTGTAATTTCTTGGATTAATTTAATAATGAAAGAAAACGTGACAAGATTTTTAGTCTCTTTTAATGGTGGAATTGAATATGTAAGATTCCCAGCAGGCGTATTTGATGATCAACTTTATTTACATTTCGATATAATATGGGGTCCAGACTGGGTTCCTGTCTCTGGTGTATCAACGGGCACTAGTCAAATGGCTAGAACAGGAAATGACCCTGAGCGAGTAGTGTTTAATATGCCAATCGAAATGGTTTTTGGAAGTACGAATGTTTTCGGATGTAAGTAAATATTGACTAAGTACCTAGTCTGGCCTAGATAGTACTACGCACATTACAAGTTACGGTTCCGCGCTAATTCAAATTAGGTAATGCTGGAGTTCGATTTGTATAAATATAGATAGCCCTGGACAAATAAAACAAATAAAAAAATGAATCTAACCCCAAAGTAAGCAAATCATATAATCATAAATTATGATACTGGCTGTTAGTCAATAATACTAATAAATAATAAGATAATACTATAAAACATATACCCAATATTAGATATACCTACCAGAACAGACTCAGAATTGCATACATGAGACATCTAAATATTCATCACACAAATGTCTGCTCCATCGGGAATCGAACCTGAGCCTCGCATTTATCTACACTAAAGTAAAGACAATATTAGAAAGAGGTACTCCTATTTTTTTAATAATACCTGTCAAAACCTTGGTATTGTAGCTAAGTACTAAACCGATCAAGTCAGCTTTCAATGAAAAAATCCACTTGGCTTGCCACCTACCATATGGTGGGATTTTGTGTCTTCGGCTAGTCTTAGGTGCACTTGTTTCCTCTGCCAACCCGTTAGGCGATATTGGCGTGAGGATACTATATTTTCTCGATTTTCTACTAAGAACAACGTTGCCCGGGATTTTATATACCCGGTTGGTGAAAGGTTTGCCACCTAAGGATTTAATGTCTTCGGCTAGTCGTTAAAGCCCTGGTTATACCTCTGTCTACCTTTTCAGGTACATGGGCGTGATCTTTTCTAAAAAACAATAAGTTTATCTTACGGTTCTGTCATTTCAATGTTATAACAATTTTGCATCGTTGTCCGATTTACACATGCACGGAAAATTTCGGAGTCGGACCTGACTTCACCTATTTTTTCAACTTGGGTGAAGCACCGAGACTTGGTATCTTGCTACTGATGACGTTGTTGTTCAGTGAATCAGTAAGTTTTTAACATAGCTTAATTATCGCCTAATTACACCAACCAACCACGAGGTTCAATTCCCGACGGGGGCAAGCATTTGTGTGATGAACATTTAGATGCCTGCATTTCCGGTTCTGAGTGTTTTTAAATTTATTCTGGTATCTATTTAAGTATTTATGTGTATTAGAATCGTTGACTAACACACATAACATAAGCTTATATTTGCTTACTTTAAGGTTAGATTAAATTTGTGTAACCTGTCCAGGTATATATTTATTTATTTATAAACTAAAACCAAAAAAATAGATGCAGATTTTGAACTAGGACTAAAAAAAGTTTTAAAACTATTTTGCCCAAGATACTTTAACAAAAAGCTGATATTTTCATTTAACATATAAAAAATGTAAGTTTGTTGGCATTCCCGTTTTCTCCATGGTCGTCCGGGCCGCTCGTTGGGTAGAATAGACCGTCTGCTTCTTTTCCAAGCAGGTCGTAAATAGCGAGCGAAGGTAAAAAAAAAGCATCAGGACATGACAGTGACGTACTTATGACATCTACACGCCACGGTTATCTCTTACCACCGAGAGAGAGAGAGAGTGAGTGTGGAGTGTGTGCAGGGAATGGCGTAAATGGAGCGTTGGGTAAGCTATTCCAAAGCCAGGTTTCGAGTGAAAAAGCTAAACTCGCTTTGCATAATTCTGTGCTTATCCCAACGTTTTTGTATGGAAGTGAGAGTTGGGTATGTCAGAAAAAGCATGAAAGGAGGATAGATGAGATCGAAATGAGAGCGCTACGGAAAATCTGAGATGTAATGCTCGTTGACCGCATTCGTAATAGTGAGATCCGAGAAAGAGTGAGATTGAAAGACAGTGTTGGTGTTAAAATGCGAAAGGGCATGCTCCGTTGGTTCGGTTATGTGGAAAGAATGACAGATGAAAGATTGACAAAGCAGATACAATGCGAATGTGAATGTATGTAGGTAACCGGGAAGACCAAGGTTGACATTCCACGATCAGATTACTCGGATATTAACCGAGGGTGGTGTCAAGCGTCTGAAACCGGCGTGTTTGTATGAAAAGGGTAATGAATATGCAGAAAGCCAGACGGGTTTATCAGGATCGCGAGTGCCAGACGCACTCGATACTCTCTGACTACGCCGTAAGGGGGGGCGTAAAGATATGTATGTATGTTACTTTCTTATTTAACTGTACTGTTCATCAGTTAGAGGGCGGAACTTAAGTCCCTGTGCTTCACCCAGGTGTAGAAAATAGTTGAAGCACAGGTCCGACCGTTAAACTTCAGCTCAATCGGTAATTGGGAAGTGGACCAAATTTTAATTGCAAGATTTCGTTACGAACATCGGGACGTAAAAAACTAAATGAAAGCTGGTAACAAGAGAATACGATTTTCAGACTCGACCACTGTAACCACTGAACATATTTCGTCGAAATTTGGCATTCGGACTTTTACAATGTCGAGGGACTTAGGCGTTCGCTAACAAGCAATTTTCAAAATATCAACCCTAGAAAGCCATGACGTTTGATATTAAAATCAGTTTCGAAATAATTAGTCTTTGAAACCAGCATATCCTTATGAAGAGTAATAAATGACACTGCCATTGGTGGTTGAGCCCTGTGCAGCAACTTGCCCGGGTAAGGATCCACCGCTTTGCCTTTTCCTATCGCGATAATGACTAAGTCTTGTTCCGGTCCGGAGAGTAGGGTAGCCTTGCATAATATGCCTCACATCCCGGCCGCAAGACAGCGATGCACCTTTAACATCTATGGCAGTCTATAGGCCACGGTTGTCTCTTACCATCTGGAGACCCGTGTGCTTGTTCGTTGACCTATTACATAAAAATGTGGAGAGTGCAAGATCTACAAGGATCGTCACACTTGGCACTCGATACTCTCTGCCTACCACGCCACCGACTTGCCGTGACAATATGTAGTATTGATTTCAATTTTTTTTATGACAGCAGAAGCTAGTGACGTTAGCAGGTAGAGGCTCTTAAAAGCCTCTTGTGATAGTAGATGACCGTTACCTACCTATAGATATCGGCGCAGTTACATAGTGTGCTTCATGTGAACTGTAAATTGGTGGAAAACCTATCGCAAACCGAGTACTTATTAAATTGTTTTATTAGAAAATGCATTTTAATTTAATTTTTATTAGAAAATGCAGAAAACAACAAATAAATATAAAAACAGGTTGACTTTTATTTATATAGTTCTTTACAGGGCCACAATTAGTTGTGACAGTACGAGCGAAGAATTTCTTCAGCGGTGATAGTTTACGAGGATATGCCATATTCCTCTTACCACCAACCGTTGGCAGTCAGGTGTTGTCGGCTCCACTGATGCGGCCGCGATCAGCTACTCTTTTGGGCGAGTGGCTAGCATGGTTAACCGGCAGGTATCCAGAGCTAGCCGACCCGAAGATGTTAGCCAGTGGGAAGGAGAATTATTGTAAGACCTGGGTCAATATTTTTGGGTTTAAAATTGTCGCAGTGACTTCTGTATGTATCGTTAGCGATAAATGTTATTTTGGCGGGAAAATAGCTCTGGTGACAATTTGATAAATAACACATAGAGCATGAGTTTAAAGTTTTCAGAGTTTAAGATTTTTCTATTGGGTATAATGACGGATATTAATAAATAACGATATCACTCGGTGACAATTAAAACTAGCACTCTAGCATTTGTCAAATTAAATAAGTTTTTGAAGTGAAAACTTCTTTAGCGGCGTTGCGCACTTTTTTTGAAATGGGTAGAAATTTCTAAACTCGTGTCAGATAATCAGAACGTAAGACGGCGCACTGCGTATGCGCGAATAAGACGGCGCGAGATCTAAAATAAAACGTACATTCATTGCTGTTTTTGTACTGCTTAGATATTTCCGAAGAGTATAGGATGCGCAATGTGTAGACGAGCAATATTGTCAAATGTTCTTACTTTAGCGAGTTTTTGTCAAGCCAAACGCATGTTATTGATATGAAAATAATATTTGTGCATAAATGATAGTGCTTTCATACTGATAATTAAAGCAATTCGTGCAAAATTATTCCCCAACCATTCCAAAATATCAAAAGTGCACAAGGTTTTCACTTCTGCCGGCACTCCCGGAGTGCAACCCGTCTTTTTTTACTTACATCATTATGTTAAGTTTTAAGGGTTTAGTAATAGGTAGCATTTTTGCTTTTTTGCATTTAGCTTTATCGCGTTTTTGCGTTAGCTTTTGTGCATTGACAGAAATGGTTTTTGATACAAAAATCCTTATAAAAATTATCCTAATTATCCTTATCCAAAATTAATTTATAAATTAATGTTTAGCTTCAAGTTGTTTGAACAAAATTCGAAAGCTCAAAGTTAAAAACAGAATTTTTGAATGCCCTTTCATTATTTATGTCTACCAATAGGTATTACAAGAAAAATGATACTAATTTTATTTTATTTTAGTGTTAAGAACGGAATCGTACGGCACCGTGACTGCAAGGCTGACTATGGTGTCCAAGGACCTGCGGAAACTCGGCTACGATAACGAGCCAGTTTTCAGCCAGCGATAGCGTGACCTAAATTATTAATTAAGTTTAATGAAATGTATCTTTATGGTGTTGAATGTATGGATTAAATTAAAAAAGATAGTTTGAGGAAGAATTTTTTTTGACTTCCCGTTGTCGACTCGTACACAGAAAAATTAAAGGTACGATGTTAAGTGATACGACATACTCGTATAAACGTTTCATGATGCTTTATCGTATCTTGAAATCTACGAGTAACGTAATTTTTTTATGATATTAGAAGGCAAACAAGCCGACGGATTTCCTGATGGTAAGAAATTCCCGCCACCTAGAGGCAACAAAGGTGGTAATGGTGCGTTGCCAACCGTCTACCTTACCCTCCGAACCGAAACACGTCTTGACGTTATGTTAGCAGGAAAGGTAAGGCGGTGGTACCAATCCAGGCGAGTTGCTGCGAAACTCGACCACCTAGTCTGATGTCACGTTGATAGAGACGGTAAGACTATGCTCGCTTTTGACGAGCTGCCTGGCAGGAAGGCAGATGGTCTATTCTGCAAAGGAGCCCGGACCAATACGGCAGTTACGACTCGACAAAACAACGTGGTTCCGTTATATACTTAAGTTTTTACGTAAATCTTTTTGTGTGTGAAATGTGTCTTGTATTATCAGTATGATTTTTTTAAAGTTTTTTATAAAAAGCATCTTCACGCCCATATTTGGCAATTCATCTGCCATTACATGTGTACCAGTTTGAGCCCGCCATGTTAAGCCACTAAAGTTTGATCTAATAAACTACCTTTCTTATTTTGTGCAGACTTAAGTTATGGAGAAAATATGTGCTGGATACTATTCCAAGAGAGTTGTCGCAGTAGTCTCTCTAATATAACGGCCTCTCTTTCAGAGAGTCTTGTAAGTTAATTAACAAAAGTCAAAATGAGAGAGGTCAGTACATTTGAGAGAGTCAGCAATATTTGGAAATGAGTGTAACCTCCAGTAGTAGTCTATAGCTTCATGTTTGTATGATTCTGTAATCTGTACCCGTTAAGAGTCCATTTATTCATTGATTACCCGGGTTGGTCCAAGCTTCTTTGCAGAAAAGACCATCTGCTTTCATGCCAGGCAGCTCGTAAAAGGCGAGCATAGGCTTACCGTCACTAGCACCGTGACAACTGACTAAGTGGTAGAGTTTCGCAGCGACTCACCTTTGGAGGGTAAGGTAGCCGGTAAACTTGCTTTTGCTCAAGGCCTAACATCCCTCAGGTTGGCAACGCGCTATTACCACCTTTGGTGTCTCTAGGCGGCGTGAATCTCTTACCATCAGGAAATCCGTCTTCTTGTTTACCTTCTAATAT
>NJDC01002600.1:48211-85568 GCA_002245475.1 Calephelis virginiensis
TTAGTTTACCGGCTACCTTATCCTCTGAACCGGAACACGTCAACGGCATGCACTGATGTTGTGGCGGCAGGAATAGGTATGGCAGTGGTACCGATTCAGGCGAGTCGCTATGAAACTCTACCACCTAGTTAGCTGTCATGGTGTTAGTGACGGTAAGCCTGTTCTCGACTTTTCGAGCTGTCCGGCAGGAAGGCAGATGGTCTATTCTGCTAAGGAGCACGTACCTTGGCAGAAAACATTCTATCCAAATGATGCATCTAACGAGGATAGCAGTGAACCACGATATTGAATAAGAACAGACGCAGATAGCATTAATAATTTGGATCAAATGACCCGTATAACCCGCTATTTATAGTGCAAGAACTTTTAGCTTCAACACGAAGCTTAAATGCTGCAAAAAACGTAGGAAGCTGACGGACCCAGGTCAGACGTTTGCCTACAAGCCATAAACAAGGATCCGGAACTTTTACTTTCACTGGTTAACAAATGTCTGGTATTGGGTAAATTCCCAAATATCTAGAAGAATGTCACAGTCATAATTCACACGTGCTTCTTACAGTTACCTAGTGGAGTGATGAGACTAAGGCACTCCGAAGCAGTGATCACCAGGGGTACATCCAAGCAATGTATGAAAGGGTGAATTGGAGAACCAATTTCGTAGAATAGCGTATTCTACGAAATATATATCCGCTAATTGACTTTGAATTGACTTGACTTGAATCAAGATACTTGGGTTAGCTATAGACGAGAAGCTGACTTTAAGTTCATGTTGAAAACACTGGTAAAACGTCAATATAGTTGTATAACAGGCTCACAAGCGCAGCATCTACATTGCAAAATTGTGAAAACCATATATGTCGATGTGGTGGACCCTATCGTACTAGTCGTGGCAAGATTGCTGCGACTGGTTCTTATGATCCAAAAAGCAGATCTTTTTGCCTATATATCTCTCTCTATTTGCTTTGTATATCACCGTAGATGAGGCAAAAAATGAATGACGATAGCGAGATTGAAAAAATGATACCTTATGGGGTTCAAATTCATTCGGCAGAGCATATAGAGTTGGGATTCACAAACCTGGTAGACTAGCATTGGTGATAAGGAAAAATTTAATATAGTCACCAAAACAGCGGAAGCAGGTCCTCTTGTACGCCGGATTGCCTGGCAACAAAAGGCCTGACAATTAGCGGAAGTCGCTGCCCTAACAATAAAAAAGATAGTAGAATTTGAGAAATATACTGTCTCATTCCTCAATAGACAGATCCTTAATGAGACGCTTTACGAATGGAACGGGAGATACAAAAATGGGAAAATTGCAGCGACAACTAAAACCCAAAAACCAAAAATATACCTACTAACACAAATTTTGACAGGCCATGACGGATTTATTACTTGATTGCGTATTTGAGTTGACTGAAGCTTGTAGACGACCTAAAATGCATTTGTAATGACGATAGAGTAGAAAACATCCCGTTCGAACGTATGAAGGTACAGCCTATAACAATAAATAGGAATAGACGTTAATTAAGTGAATAGGAAAAATGTCATAAATGGAAAATTACAAGATGAGATATAGTACTACTATTTAAACTTTGCGCTTCGAATTTACACTTTTTGCTCTTTTTATACTTTATACTTTTGTTTTTAAATTAGTTGACCTAATCTAAATTTAAGCGAAATGATTAATTATGTGTAATAACAACTTTAAGAGATATATTTAATTTTTCTATAAATTTTAAAGAAAGAAAAATTTCGCCCCAGACAGGATTAGAACCTGTAACCTTTCGTCTCAAGCCGACGAATGCTCTAACCAATTGAGCTACTGAGGATTCCAGTCCCGTGGCGAAATTTTTAATTCCTTTCTAACGCGTTAACGCGGGTAGTTATGTCCTATAGATACATAATTCTGAGTACCCACCAAATGAGTTCATCATTACAGATGAAATTCACATTTTAGAATGCCCATAACTTTCGTTTCTCGCAACGATAGATATATTTAATACATTTGGATTTCCGAAGCTTGACGAATGTAGCCGAAGCGCATAATTTAAATAGCACTACTTTTTTTATGATACTGGAAGGCAAACCAGCAGACCGATTTCCTGATGGTAAGAAATTCTCGCCACCTAGAGACACCAAAGGTGGCAATGGTGCGTTGCCAACCTGAGGCTGGGTTAGGCCTCGAGCAAAAGTAAGTTTACCGGCTACCTTACCCTCCAAATCGGAACACGTCATGACGTTATGGCGGCAAGAATAGGTAAGGCGGTGGTAGTCGCTGCGAAACTCTACCACCTAGTCAGATGTCATGGTGCTAGTGACGGTAAGCCTATGCTCGCCTTTTACGAGCTGCCTGGCCGAAAGGCAGATGGTCTATTCTGCATAGGAGCCCGGACCAACACGGGGAGACTGTACTTAAATACTGCATTAAAATTGTGATAACCTAAAACTGAAAAAAAAAATGAAGCTGAATCTTCCATACCTATGAAAGAGTAAGTATGTGTGTATGTTCCAGATAAACTCTAAAAAGGTCGGTCCAATCTTATATCAACGAATGTTATCCTGTAAAGCTTGGGCGATCGCAGCATTTCTTCTTTGGAACTGCGGGCGGCAGTTTTTTTTTATTACCGACATGCTAAATGTTATATAAATGTGGTATAGTATATAAATTACGCGTCACGTTGTTGTTGGTGGCGGGAAAAAAGTAAACCGGGCATTTAAGCCCAACCAAAGACAGTAAGTAGCAAACATAGTATAGGTGGCAAACCTATCGCCAACCGGGCACATACCTAATACCGGGCAACATTGTTTTTATTGGAAAGTTGAAAAAACACATTTTTTTTGTTGCCCGATCCGAAGATCGGACCGGGGACCTCATGATGTCAAGTTCAAGTTTCGCTAGACCACAGAGGCGCCTAAATTACCTAACCGATTTTTATCGATTTGCACACCGTCCGTTCAAAGGATAGCAGCTTACATCTTAATTAATAATTATAGCAGACCAAGACGCGGGCAGCAGCAAGTAAAAGTGTACAGTATATTATTACCAGCATAGAAAAACTGCAAATAAAATTAATAAATATTCTTAAGTTACAGTAATGATAAAATTAAAAACTTACTTATACTTATACTCATACTCATACTCATACTCATACTCATACTCATACTCATACTCATACTCATACTCATACTCATACTCATACTCATACTCATACTCATACGCATACTCATACTCATACTCATACTCATACTCATACTCATACTCATACTCATACTCATACTCATACTCATACTCATACTCATACTCATACTCATACTCATACTCATACTCATACTAATACTCATACTCATACTCATACTCATACTCATACTCATACTCATACTAATACTCATACTAATACTAATACTCATACTCATACTCATACTCATACTTATTACTTACGAGTATATCATTATAAAGCTAAAAAGTTTGTTTGTTTGAACGCGGTAATCTCAGGAACTACTAGTCGATTTAAAAAATTCTTCCAGTGTTAGAAAGCCCATTTATCGAGGAAGGCTAGAGGCTATATATCGTCACGCTAGGACCAATAGCAGCTGAGCACCAACGAAAAATGTTATCAAAAAAATTCAACGAGTAGCGTTTGAGAGCTAAATATTAAATAAATAGACTACGTGGGCGAAGCCGCGGAAACAGCTAGTTTATTATATCACTGTTGACTCTAAACAAGATTTTAAAATACTTTATTTCAAGGTTTTTCTAAGATCAGGCTAATTTGTTCCTCGACTCGATGTAGATAAATAGGCCTTGACACGTTCTCAAGTCTTTGTCTATAATATGCTTAATTAAACATTTTAGTGCAGACATAGATTTCATTAAGAACATTTTTTTAATTATAAACAATTAAATATAACTTCCTTTTTTTTTCTTCGAAATGATTAGTAGTTGGAAACCCTATGGTATATCCAGCTATCTTCAAAATTGGCGGCAATGCTTTTAGCTCTGAAATGCATTACATATTATTTTGGATTCTGATAATTGTAATTATCAATGAAATATTTTCATGGCTTTGGAAAACGAATAAGCACACAGCTTTCCTCATGGTAAGAGAAAATTATAATCTATAAACACCACAAATGCTCTAGGTGCGTTTCTATCTTTTGTTAGGAATGTTAGTCCTATTATGTAACTATCCCTCCAGACTGGAACATAAATTATTATGGCGGCAGGAACCCATGAGGCGGTGGATCCCTTGTATAGCACTCTACGACCAGTGTCCTTGTGTTGACAATCGTATCGTCAGGGAAGCAGAAGCGCTCGATGTAGACTTCGAAGGCCCATAGAGAGAGTTTGTGGTAGAGTCTCTCAAATCGTTTGTGGTTAAACGGTGATAGTTTTTATTAAGCTTAAGTTAAAAATAAAGCAACTGAATAAGTTGGCTAACATAAATTAATTCAAAACTAGCAGCCCGCCTCGACTTTGCACGAGTATAAAATATAAATATAAACCTTCCTCTTCAATCACTTTAATTCTTCTATTCTTCCTGTTTAATCACTCTATTAAAAACCGTATCAAAATCCTTTGCGTAGTTTTAAAGATTTAAGCGTACAAAGGGACATAGTTAGCGACTTAGTTTTATACTATTTAATGATGAAACTAGAAGTACCTAAAAACTAAATTATTTTTTAAATGTTAACTTTTCCCGCTCAAAGAAAAATTTAACTTTAACGATTTAATTAAACTTTTTTTGTTGTGTGGTGACGGCTCATAGGCCGTTACTGTCTATGTTGCCTATGCTTGAATCTGGTACTGGGAAGCAGATATTCTATTCTATTCTATACAGAGGAACAACATTAACAAGAGGTAAATTATTTGCTTCAATTGAATTGCAACCAGTGTTGAGTTTTAGATAATTTCTTAGTTATTTCAAGTAAAATACCAAAACATATATTATTAATAATCAATAGAAGATACGTTGTATATAATTATCTATACTTATGCGTTATTTAATAATAATCCATAATATTATGTAGGTACATGCATCGATACATAGGCATTATAACATATTATATTTGATTGTTAAAATTAATTGTTAGGTTTTTTTATCTACTTGACTTTAAAAAAGCATAAAATTAGTGGATAGATTATACCTGAAACAATTAAACTATTTTTCTACCTGGCCGACTATGAAAATTTACTTTGTTCGCAGTTTAACAATATTGAGTTGCCTTACTAAAAGTCAGTAAAGATCACAGTTGCCTAGATTTTGAGGTGAAATATGAGACCGACTTTTAACGAGTGAGACCAACTCTATGGTGAATTCACTTTACAATATTTAATTGTAATATTAATGTCAAACAATATTATAATAATAATGTTAATAAAAAAAGGTGTGTGTGCGATTCACACACGATAGAAACTTCAGTAAATCGACAAAAGAATGAGATGAATATATATTTGTGTCTCTTAACTGTCGCTTTTCCGTTGCACCCGTTTTGAAATCACAACGATTCTAAAGAAGTTTCACTTCAAGAATAGTATTCTAGGGATAAACAGTATTCTAGGGACGATTATTGCCAGGCCCGACTGCTCTATACAGCATCACTGGATAGAGACTGCAGTAGGGATAATTAAGGAGTTTTGGCGCCATCGATAGAAAAGATGGTCGAAGTTTTTTCATAATTATTGAATTTCATGTTGATATTGAGTGAAATTAGTCAATTTTGGTGGCATTTTGTACAATTTTGTTCAGTGAAAGTGCACAAATGTATTAATCATGAAAAAAATAACGTATCGTGTATTTCCTCGTTGCCGCCAAATCTCATTACATGAGCTTGAGTAATGAGGCCACCGCTTTACCCAAGAGCCTGACACGATTTACTGACGACTTATGACTGATGACTAATTATAATTTACTAAAATTGATATAAAAATTGATGCAAATTTCTACTTGACTAATGGCAAAATACCAACGTATAGGCCAAAACCTAAAGAAAGAAAGGAAAGGGTTAATTAAGAAGGTCATTTAGTTAATATGAAGAATAATAGTTCTTATGAAGAGGAAAACCGGTCAAATTGCAGGGAAAATGGGTAAAAGTTAGTTGACATTACTCGGCTAGTTAAACCTAAAATTTAAACTATGATACAGAAAATTTAAGCAGCTTTATAGAACAAAAGTAGGAGTTATTTTGCACAGAAGAAACTGTACATAATATAGTTTTAGATATAAAAAAGAAAAAACATTTTATTCTTATCTATTAAATGGTAATCAATTATAGGTATTCTATTCTTTTTAAACGACTAAAAAAGGAGGAGCTTTTCAATTAGATTGCATTTGTTTTTGTATGTTTGTTACTTGATAACTTGGTCAATAGCCAACCGATTTTGATGGTTCTTGTTTAGAAAGATGGGTCATGATTTCGAGGTGGTCCCATATTAATTTTATCATGATCCGACTAGTGGTTTTTGAGTTGTAATTAATAGTGTGCGTTTCAAATTTGATAGTTTTTTGGGAACTGCCTGAACACTGACATAATTTAATGGCTCTTATATTTTCACTGAAAATGCATTTAAGTTTCTGCAAAGCCTTTAAAAAGTTGTGATCACTGATCAGCCTCCTGAAAATAGGGCAAGTGCAAGTCAAATTATGAAGTTAATCATGATAGCCCTAGTGAATATCGACAAAAAATACAAAATCGACATCCGGACCCAATACTTTATGCGGTGTATAGTTTCTCGTGCCCGACTGGTGAACACTTGTAAATGAATAGAAGTGTACATCTTCATCAGACTAATGATATTAATGAACCATCTAATCGTGACGTTATAAGTCTGTTAGAATCGCCACATACATTAGGATTTTCTGAACGTAGTTCCGTTTTGAAAAAACTTCGATTGCAACAAAATATTTTGCGTACGGAATTTGAGTGTATTTGAGCCATTTTGTATGTATGTAAATATAGGCCTCAGGCCTTAGATCCGTTACATACATTCGGATTTCCTTTACAGAAATCCACCCAATATTGGAGTGCAGCGTTTCCCAAATGCTGAGTCACGACTACAGGATTCGATCCCGGTCGAATTTTCTAATCCCGGGATTTCGGGATTGTTCACAGCTAATCTCGGGATCCCGGGATAATCCCGGAATCATATTGGTGAATTGTACTTTCTAGAAAGTGGTAAGAAAAAGACAGTTAAAAAACATCAATATCCCAATTCGCATTTGGTCGGATAACCAGCGTTTGTTTTGCTGTTTTGATTTTTGTGTATATTTATTTAATGCGAAATATTTCACACTGGATATTAATCTTACTCATTATTTGACTAAACGCATTAATTTTTGGTTCACACTTAAACATATTCCATCTTATTAATAAACATGGACTAAAGTCGCTGTAAAATTAAGATGATATTATAGTCTGTATCACATTGTAATAAGGACTACATTCCATGGTTAAACCTTGGAGTAATTTACGCCGCGTTTATTAATAAGACAGATTAGGTTGAGCCAATAATTTGTGTGGTAACGTCAAAAATAGGACGCGGTTTTTTGACTTTAATTCATATTATTCAAAAACGAATGTTTTTTTGGAATGACTAACATGTTGCCAGCCTCGCGGTTTTTACAATTTCACCGGACTTTAAGACTTTAAGAAAGACCGAATACAGTTCTCGGTGACCTTATATATTTTCTTGTTAAGGTGCTGGAAAAACCACGATTATTTCAAAACTATAAATATATTTTTTTAATCTTATTTTGTCACAAATGCGCATAAATTAACAGCTATTTGTGCATGTTTATTCTACAGGCGCACATACAATAGTCTTTGAGATATGTGATTCTTCAAAACGTCACCGCAGTAGGAAACACAATATCTTGAGAGCCTGAAAATGCACACATTTTATTTTTAGCGCACAAATATAAGCTTTCTGCTCATGCGTATTTTTTAACTCTCCGATAATTAGTTTAGAATTTTCCTGCTGGAGTAAAGTTGCTCGTAAAGAGTAAAAAAGAATCGTATTTTCCGTTTATTTCCAAAACTACAACATGCACAATTTTTTTATTTGGCGCACATTACAGCAGATTGAGCACTAATTATGTGTCCCACTTATATCACTCTAGGTGATACTTTCTTGCTGGGGTAACGTACACAATATAAACCTCTTGCTAAAGAGTATTTATATTCCTTGATATAAACATAATCTCTACAGAAAATGAAGTTCGTTATTTTTCATCTATATTCACTCAGCCAGATTAACGATTACTTTTTTTAAAAAAAATACATTGATTATCACCAATTAACAAAACTATCAATACTTACACGACGTAAAGCGGTTTTTACATGTAAACCTATGATACCGGTCGTTAGCAAATACAAATGAAATTATTTATTTAATAAAATACAAAACGAAAGTAAAGAATTTTCGTTTCACGTGAATTTGTATTCACATTTTTAAAAAAACTATTTCCCGAAAATCCCGGGATTTATGAAACTTAATCCCGAAAACTTTGGGACTAATATATGACCGGGCTTCGAGATCCCGGGATTGAATCCTCTAGTCACGACCCGGTACCAGACCATTTTAATTAAATACCTGGCCGCAACATTCAATAACGATCGAAAGAGAAGTGAAAACTGCAAGCCCTTGCGCTACATCTCACCGGGCCATATCTCTGCCAATCATTGATATTCCACTCGGACAGTTTAAACGGTTTTTTTGTAGTTTAATTTAAAGTTCGACGAAGTTGTTAGTGTAAAAATGTAGGTAAAATATCTAAATGGATGCAGTTTATGCTTAAAAGTATCTTGTGGGTCACGAGGGGAAGTCACATCCACAGTTGTAAGGTAATAACATTCTATAAGGAACAGCTGACTTTCACTAAGAATCTCCTCGTAGCTATTAGTGATAGGCCAGCAAGTGAATACTAAGATATTGCGCTACTCAAGTGACATTGGCCAGGGTCAAGAGTTCACGGGCAGAGGAACATCGTGCAGGAAGTGAATGGAAGTTAGCGAGTGATCATTGAATTATTATTAGTGCTCGTGTGTAACAAAATAAATTCCAATTTGCAAAAATTGAATGTAACGATTACAACTAGAAATATCTTCACGCCCACATCCCCGAAGAGGTAGGCAGAGGCAAAACCAGGGCACCCACGACTAGCTGAAGACACTAAGTCCCACAATGTGATAGGTGTAGGGATTGCAATCCGGTCCGGCTGATCCAGTAATCCGGCGGATCCGGTAAAGCAAAAAATATGCAAACGCGATCTGGCAACATATTGGTTTAACGTACACAGGATACTGTTTTAAGTAACGACCTATCTGACACACTACGTGTAAAAATAAAAGAACGTTGCACAATAGTGACTGGCATATTAACTTACACAATACAAAAAAAAAATAGGAATATTATAAGCAAGCTGACGATACATTTTTATGCCTAAAAATATTATGCGACATGAAATTAAAAAAATAGTAAACTGATTCTTAAGTGATGAAAATGTGACAAAAACAGCAGACGAAAATATAGGTTCCAATACCGATTCTGATTCCATGTCATTATTGCCAATAGAAAAAAAACATTACGTTAAAAGAGGAACTGGAAAATCATATCCTGCAAGAAAAAAGGGTGTAGGAGGAAAGTTAAAGCTAAAAAAGAAACAGGTTATGAAAAGAACACTTAAAAAGGAAGTATGAATGAAGTAAGAGGAGTAAAAGGAAAAATCTTATTCCTGATCTACAATTGCAATTACTTAATGGCGATTAGGCCAACCAGTGTTAAGGCAGAAAGGGTATTTTCTTCTGCAGGTTATATTTGTAGTGCCATCAAAAGCAGATTAGGAGGCAGTACAATCAACACTATATGTTTTCTTAGATCGTTTTTTCAAGCATATAAATAATTATTCACTTAAAATGCTTCTTGTTTTATTGTTTCTCAAGATTATAAACTGAATTTTAAAATGAACTTATGAACTGAAATTTAAAATATTGTTTTGTTAACTTAAGTCTGTGTTGATTATTAATAAGAGTTTAATAGTGTAATAAGGGGGAGTTAGACTGATTACTTACTTTATTATTTAGAACAGTTTCATAATTTCATAGTAATTTAATAGTACCAAATAATTAAAAGTGATTTTATTGTCCATAAATACGTGTTTTTTCTTTTTATGTAGAATTATCAAAACTAAAAATCACTAAATACTAGGCCCTAAGTAACTTGAAAATCCGGCCGGGTCCGTCCGGATTAGCGTCAATCCGGTGAAATCCAGCCGGATTGAAAATGATACCGGATTGCAATCCCTAGATAAGTGGCAAGCCTATCGCCAACCGGGCACATATCCAATCCCGATCAACATTTTTTTTATTTAGAAAATTGGAAATACCAAATTTTCTTTTTGTTGCCCTACCCGGGATTCGAACTGGGACCTGATGCAGTCAAGTCCAACACCTGAACCGCAAGACCAAACAGGCGATTACAACTATGATATTCAAAAACGCTCATGAGCCTTAATATTTTTATATACATATCCATACTCATATTATAAATGTGAAAGTCTGTCTCCCTGTCTGTATGTCTGTTGTACTCTCACGGCAGAAACAGCTAAACCTGAAGTTGATCAAATTTGATATACATATAGCTAAAGTTCTAACTTCTAACATACATCCCCGTGTTAGTCCGGGCTCCTTTGCAGAATAGACCATCTGCCTTTCTGCCAGGCTCGTAAAAGGCGAGCATAGGCTTACCGTCACTAACACCGTGACATCTGACAAGGTGGTAGAGTTTCGCAGCGACTCACCCGGATTGGCACCATCGCCCTACCTATTCCTGCCGCCATAACGTAATGACGTGTTCCGGTTCAGAGGGTAAGATAGCCGGCTAACTTACTTTTTCTCGAGGACTAACATCTCAGCGTCAGGTTGGCAACGCACCATTACCACCTTTTGTGTTTCTAGGTTACGTAAATTTCTTACATCAGGAAATCCGTCTGCTTGTTTGCCTTACAATATAATTTAAAAAATAAAATAAAAAAAATAAGTTTTTAAAAAAAAAACTATTTCTTGCTGATGAATTCGCGAGCAAACAGATCGGATCATGTAAATAAGACCAAAAATTTATGTACCCACGAAATAAATAATTACCTAATAATATGCTCGTATCGTGTAAAATGTAAATGAAATTGAGTTAATGAATGAATGAATGAATGAACTCTTTATTGTGCACAATTAAACTTATTACAAAATGGCACAATTAAGTATTAACAAGAGCATATTATTATGGTTTGAGACTTTAGTACACAAAACGCAGTTTTATACGAGTATATGTAGGTATGGAGTATGGACAATGTGCATTATAGTAAGGTTCTTTCTAATCTGTCGCGCCTCTGTGGTCTAGCGGTTCAGGTGTTGGACTCAATTGCATAAAGTCCCGGGTTTGAATCCCGGGTCGGGCAACAAAAAGAAAATTCGGGTTTTCTAATTTTCTAATAAAGTTGCTCGGGATTGGATATATGTGCCCGGTTGCCACCTTTCACATTGTGGGACTTAGTGTCTTCGGCTAGTCGTGGGTGCCCTGGTTGTGCCTCTGCCTACCTCTTCGTGGATATGGGCGTGAAGATACTTTACTATTTTCTTTCTAAGTCTTTCCCCTAAATTCATTGGTGTCAAAAGATGCGTTACTTGCTACACTGGTGTTGTTAGGTATACAGAGTAACTAACTATTTATTAAGCACTTTGATAAAACTAAAGCCCCCACTATTGTAATACAGCTTTGCGTTGTTTTGTATCAAATATCAAAGGTTTTTTTCATGATAATGGAAGGCAAACAAGCAGACGGATTTCCTGATGGTGAGAAATTCACGCCGCCTGGAGACACCAAAGGTGTTGATGGTGCGTTGCGAACATGAGACAGGGATGTTAGGCCTCGAGCAAAAGTAAGTTTATCGGCTACCTTGCCCTCCGTAGCGGAACACGTCAACGGCAAGCGTTGGACGTTATGACGGCAGACGTAAGGCGGTTTTACCAATCCAGGCGAGTCTCTGCAAAATTCTACCACCTATTAGGATGTCACGGTGTTAGTGACGTTAAGCCTATGCTCGTCTTTTATGAGCTGCCTCGCAGGAAGGCAGATGGTCTATTCTGCGAATAATATATGTAATAACTATTAACTATTATTCGCAAAATTAAAACACTTCATTATTAAAAAGAAAATGCCGCTTAGATAAGAAAAGATGCAAAAGAAGTAAACAACGAAGATAAGTATAGGTAAAGATATATACAATTTATACAGGTACCCACATCTATACCAAAAATAAAACCCTGTTTCCGCAATCGAGTAACAATTAAAAAGGTTTTCAATGATATCTTATCAATCAAAACGCCGCGTTATCAGTACAATACCTGCGCGTACGCATCATCTGCAAACTGATAACCGTTGAATATAAACAGTGTTTGTCTAACCACCGTCCGCAGTAGCCGGCTTTAGACTACAACAATGTCACGCTAAAAAGATCGGTCACTGAATAATAAATAATAAAAAGCGTAATTCAAGCAGCCTTACAACTAAGTGATACCGTAGTGCTGGCAAAACCGAAGCAAATCAAGGTTAGTGCCGTTATTCTGACAAAAAAAAACATAATTGCTTAAGCTATTATAAATTCATTAAGTCTTATGAAAAAAATCGAGACGTTTTCTTAATTTAATAAAAAGGCGTCTTAAAATCAAATATACTTTATGCATTTTTGCTAACTTTATTTTCAAAAATCCTAAGTGCATAGCAGTATCTTATAAGCATATTCCAGAAAAAAATCGGTCATATGAATATATGGATTTTAAGACCTTACTTTATGTATCGTCCATGACAAACTGCTAAACTACTGGTCGGGATCCTATAATCGTTCCGGATCCTATAATCGTTCCAGTCAAATCTAACTCATATTTCATCTTCTCGAAAAATATTTTGTTAATTTGATATTCATGGCTAGCTGAGACAGACATTGTTCTCTTCTACCTATGAACATGATTTTTATTTCCATAGGAAGTTTCTCCTGACAATAATTAATACTGCAATTACAATAATTAATACTACGGAAAAAAATTAGCAAAATGCGAGTGATGCGATGACCAAGGGAAAAGGGGAATCATTTTTATTTATAAGAAATTTCTAAATATGAATATATTGACTGATATCCATTACGTAAGCATTTACTTTGCTTGCTGGGGTTAGAAGAATTTGTTAGAAAAACATATGTAGAAATATGTACCAAAGCATTGGACACTTAACACAAAATCAGATAACACGCGTAGGTTTAATACTCGTTTTCCATTATTACCTAGTAAGTTATATTTGTATTAAACAAACATTTTGCCAAAAACAATGCCTTAAGAATATTTATTCAGATGTTCGTATATGACAATTGGCAACCAATGCGTCAAAAGATTAACAAATTCTGAAAGTTTAAAATCGAAATATAATGATATCTATGATAACTATACTTACAATAAACCTGCAAAAGGGTAAATACTGAACAATGAAGTTATTAAAATATAAATAGGTGCATGCGAATAAAAATGGGCAGCAAAACACATTTCTAAAATTTTTTGAAATTTTGTCTGTCCGATCATAACAAAACTCAACTGGTAGGTACTCTATATTCTGAGGGAGATTGTAGAATATCTTTTAGTTCACTCTCTAAAAGGGTTCACGTGTGAGAGGGATATAAGTAAAAATATAAATTAGACTAAAATTAATTATTACGTTGTAGGATTTTTTATTAATAATAGAACTGTGTTACAGATTGTTCTATATTTAATTCCAAGTCGTAAGTTTTGTAGTTCAAAAATTACAGACATTTCAACACTCAGGATAATGTGATCAAGTAACATACTATATGCTCGTATATTTAGTTAAATATAGCCCGGTGTAATTGTAAAAACCTCGTGATTAGCAACATATTCGCCATTTCGATAAAAAAGGGACGACAAAAAGGACACTTAAGACGAATACATCTTACTATCAGGATAGTTGTGTGCTTGTACGCTAACCTCTTACATATAAAAAACATAAATGTAATCATATACAAGGTGCTGTTTTTTACGACGATATTTAGCTGTTGTCTGCGGCTTTACCCTCATAATTGTAATTATACTGAAAAGGTTTAACTTAATCTTTAAGCCGTCTATTATTGGAGGTCCAAAGAGATCATTAATAACTCAGTAATAAATCAACTATTAATTATTTTTTTGCCACTGGATTTGAATCTTCAGTAGCTCTAATGGTTCGAGCATTCGTCGTTTTGAGACAAAGGGGTATACGGGTTATTTGTCTTGGGCGAATTATTTTTTTCTCCAAAAAAGTTATTGCCGATATCAACCCCCTTAACATAAAATAAAAAGCATTTAATAAAACTCTAACCCTATCTCTAACAAAATATCTGCATACCTACTATAAGAACGTCATTCACAAAGTAATGAAAACCATTATTTTTAAGATTTATTCAAAACAAAAGCTTATCCAAAGTCGTGTTGAAATATCGAAATAAAGGTGGCTTATGTCTTTGGAGGACAAGGTTTTATATATTTATTAAAAAAAGTAAAATGTTTTTGAGTTGGGTTAACGGTCTAGATTTTACGTGACAACGGAACACAGACACACACCTTCGTAATGTAATCCTAGTACAGAAGGACTCTTTATTCCCTTCCCATTAAAATAATTAGATTTAATATAAAATAAACTATCAAAAATCTGTTATAGATAAAATGTTTTAGCTAATTAACGCCTGATTAAATAAAATATCAAAATCATTCAAGTTGGATAATAACTGACCCAATTAGAAATTTTGCGGGCTAAAATAAATTTTCTCATTAAACCGGTTCTCATTTAAGCGTCGGATCGGGCAACAAAAATAAAATTGGGTTTTTCCAATTTCCTAATAAAAAAAAACGTTGCTTGGGATTGGATATTTGCCCAGTTGGCGATAGGCTTGCCATCTATCACATTGTGGGACTTAGTGTCTTCGGCTAGTCGTGGGCGCCCTGGTTGTGCCTCTGCCTACCTCTTCGTGGATATGGGCGTGATCATATTTTTTTTCATTTAAGGTACTTTGTAATTCCCAAAGTTAAACATGCTGTATATTAGTATGAAAATGTGTTTTCCTTGTGATTAAATTGAACTTGAATTACAGTGAAGTGATTTGTGGCCGAGCGTTTGAGGCTTTCGTTACGCTATACTGAAAACACATACACGTTGGTTATTATTATGTGTTAGTCGTTGCCCGCACTTTCAGCCGCGTGCTTACTTAACTATCCTAAGAGAACCCTTTGAGAAATCGTGATTTAAGGACATTTAAGGACATCCTTAAGGTTTGACCTATTTCCATCCTGAAAAATATTAAAATCGAGCAGACTCTTTGAACCTAAAAGCAGAACAAACAAACAATCAGACGTAGAAAGCCTATTATATATGTTGCTAAAAGATAACGACCTAGCAAACGGATCTCCTGAGTTCTCAAACTGTCACTTACAGACACTAATAGATGTTACTGGTTATTATCTTTTCGATGGAATTTTAAGCCACGTGTGCAAGTCCGGTTGCTCTCCAGCATGGAACATGACTGTAACGACACTGACGTTATGTCTGTTATTATATGAAAACTGTAACCCTGCAACATGGAATATGAATATACCGACACGTCGTTATGCCCGTAGGAATATTAAAACGGTGGCACACCAATCTATGCAAATTGCTGCTCAGAACTCTATCACTGAGTAAGGATTAACATCACTTTTGTAAAAATCCATTAACACGAATTACCACTCTTCTCCATGTGTAGATACGGTTTTAGTAACGCTTCAATCGCTGGAAAAACGAATGATTCGGTTAGTAATAGATATTAGGTTCTTATTTAACATCGAAATAGGTGGGCAGCTATTTCATGATCCGCTTAAACCTTTGATACATATGGAAGCATTTTTTAGAATGACTAATGTGTTGCCAACCTCGATGTTTTAACAACTTCACCAGGCTTTGTGGGCTCCAGATGAGTGCTCAGCCGGAAACACTATTATTTAGATGTATCAGACTGTTTCCTACAACGCTAGCAACAAGGGCTGTCTCCCGGGAGATCATACCTCGACATGGTGCTGCGTTCTGGTTATTGGGTGGACTTGATGGAGGAGTAGTGGCTCCAGCGTTGCCACATCTACGTCTTTTTACGTAGATCTACGTGTTTTAGGCTTTTCCTGCGTATCTACGTACTTAACTTTAAAATCTACGTAATTTCCATCAAAAATTACAAATAAACTAATCAGTAACAATTTAGGCTAAATATTTCTTAATTTCGTTATTTTCGAGACAGTATGTTGAAAAATTAGCGTAACATCGAACACATTAATAATTTTATCTATACCGTCTTAGTGGTATCTGGCCTACGCCTTTTTTCAAAACCCAAGTTGGCAACCCTGAGTGGCTCGTTGCTCGGCGGTAGCGCCGGGCACAAGAGAGATAGCTCCGTCACCGTGACCGTTATATATAAACTAGCTGATCTTCGTCCCGCTTAACACATAACAGTTTGTGTAGGAAAAATTGAAGTGTTGTTATGTACTAGTTTTCTAAATCTTTTTTTAAATTACATAAAGATAATAATTAGTTCCCCATACGACCTTTAATTTCTATTAGGTAGGGGCTATTGACCTCGGATCTTCAAACATCTTCAACAAATTTTTGAAATCGTATAATAAACACATATATTTTCTCATTCATGTTAGTATAATCTCATATTATTGTTTGGGATTTATAATAAATTTCAAAAACCAGCTAAATATGACGTAGACACTCAAATGCTGTGGCACATTACGGGTATGAGTTTAGTTTAGTTTTTTTATGTCAGTCTTTTCTAAAACTCCAAAACTTATCACCTGGAGACATTTACTGGAAATTATTTTGCATTCCCTGTTAAATAAAAAAAATGTGAGGCTGTGCACTTATACTTTATAGGCGAATTTTCAATCGTTCTATCTAGCGCTTCCACACTCTGTATCGCTTAAGTTTTTTCTTCTTGAGCGCACTAAAACTTCATAAAAACCAAAATTAAAAATTTGGGAAAACCCACTACTCAGACGGATAAAACATAATTAGAAAAGGGTATTAAAAACCCGCGCCTTAAATAATTAATGTGACGAGAGATAATTAGTGTAAAAATCTTTCATATAAGTTCATTAAATCTCTCACTGTAGCGCACTTATGAACAACAGAGTGTTTGTTTTTATACCACTTTCCTACGTACCTATTAGGTTCTAAAAATGTAGATGTGGCAATAACATAGGTATCCAACTTCCTATGAACTAAATAACAAACGCAAGAAAATCCGTCCATGGCTGATATTAACATTTTATTACACAAACAACCTCTCACCCCAAGCGCATACACCATTCCGTAGTGGATAAAAACATTAAATTTTTAAACCGTTAATTATAAAAATAAGGTACCTTATATCTAGTTTAAAAACTAGCTTTGACTAGAAGTAGGAAAGATTTAATTTGGCCTTGTGGTACTTGTGACTCGCTTAAATATTTAATTCTAAAATCTATTACCGGATCAGGATACGGTCATTCAGTCATTCAATGATCCTTAAGCAACTCAACTAGTCGGACTGATAGTGGGGGAGCCCAAGAAGGGATTTATGTAATTACGCATGCACGACAGAAAATCATACGGGGTGAAACCTTGTACCCTGTAATGTAACACTTACCATATTATATGTCGACTTGATCGTGCCCTATAGAAATGGAAAAATCAAAAGATTGTAAAGAAACTTCACCTCGAAACACTCAAGTGCATTTTATTTTCATTTTGAAGGATTACTGAAAGACAATAATCTGACTGTTTTCGTGGGATAATGTTGCTAAAACCATAAAAAAGTGTGGGGCGTGAGCTACTGAGAAGTGTAAATTTTTTACTCTGCGTCTCTGTTTCTTTTTTATTTTTTCTCTTTTTTTACCCTTGACAAACTTGCCAAGGACGTTTACCGCCATGATGCCATCTCAGCTGATCACGATAACAGTGGATGTTAACGCATTAAGATTTCTGAAAATTGGTACACGCTATCCTCCCCAGCAAAATGGCAAACTTAACGTACATTTTTCGATTTAGGAAATAATCTTCATAATCCAACAGATCCCTGTGACACTTTAGTAACTCCAAATATAGCATCGTGGGCTCCCCTACAATATGAAATGTTTGGTTTTTAATTATATATTATACCTAACATACCTATTAAATTATTTTTAGCTTTATTTGCCATTAAAAATTTATAATTAGACCGTTGCAGAACTGAGTGGATTCGCAACTTCTGAATACCCGATCACCTTCAAAATATAAAAAGTGTTAGTAAAAACCTAGCCATTTTGTAACAACCACTTTGAATTCGCTATCATATCATGAAGATATTTTACATTTTAGAAACGTAGTGTAGTTGTTATTTGACTGTGTAGTTGTGTAATATATTCCCCCCCCCCATTGTTTCTACTTCCGGGTTCCATGTGTAGAGTAGACCATCTGCTCGAATGCTTGGCAGAGCTCGTGAATATCGAGTATAGGGTAAATAGGTCGCTACCACGAAGAACATTGGTCGTAGAGTGCTGTGATTTAACCGGGTACAATGGTGCCAAATATCACTGCCTTAATATAACCACGTTCTCGCTCAGAAGTTAGTGTAGCCGGTAGACTTGCACTGTTAGCCTAACAAACAGAAGACTCGCATGAATTTGTTGTCTTGTCTTCATTCTGTCATATTATAAAAAAGCCTCCCTACATAGAGAAACGATTTTTCAGAAGACTTGATTTAGTTTCACCTGTAACGATATTTGTAATGGGTTCTTAAAAATGAAACCTTATCCACTATAAAACCGAAAGGTCGCCACAGGTACTCATAAAACCACCATTAGTATCATGTGTATTTCTAATAAATATATGACAGTGCGTTATTTAAAATTAGTTGCGACAAATCTAACCACATTTCGCCAGGAAGAGTGGACAGGGCCAGGTTGGAAAATGATAAAAATGCCTTAAGTAATTAATGGACGCTCCAACTACCAACGGCATAACGTGGGCGAGCTGGATATTAACAACTACGTGAGAAAGGATCAGGCGGCTACTTTTTATTTGCGTAAAAAATCAGTTTCAAAATCTGCAAAGTATTAAATATAATGCCTACTTAGAATTTTAAAAATATGTGGATATATCTTCAGGCAAAAAAGAGACACAATAAGACTCGCCTTCAAAAACAATCCCTTATAAAGGACATCAACGAGATATCCAATTACAGATGATCTGTTTGACCTAATACAAAGGTGATCGAAATTCGACCGAAACATAACTATAATTTAGACGATAAAATAAAGTTAAGCTTAATAGCATGACCAAAAAATAATAAAAGCGATTTGCATTATTAGTAAATATACTCATAATTTATCTAAAATTGTCGCGGTATTTGTTTTAGTTTTTTGATTATATATATTATATTTTTTTTATTAATTGTTCCTAACCATCGTAAAATTTAAAAAAAAGCACACGTCAATATACAAGTTTTCGCGTCTGCTGGAACTCTCCGGTTGATTTTTTTGGAATGTCGTCCGTATTTTTTTTTGAATGACTAACTTGTTGCTAATCTTACGATTTTTTACAACTTCACCGAACCGCGCCCTTACAATCACAAATAAACAGGGATACTACGTATACTTACGATTGTATAATATAAGAGCATACGTTTATAATATACTATGTTCTATGACATCTCTGGTGTCTTTTATCTGTCACTCACAAGCTACAGCTGTTTCTTATAGCCAGGAGACCCGTGTGCTTGTTTGTTAACCTCTCACATGAAAAACAGATGTTATATTTTAGTATTATATGTATTTATTACAAATGCCTCATGTATGGTTTATGAAATAAACAACTTTCTTACTTTTTAGTTCTCTTTTGAACACGTTAATTTTTGTAAAAGATAAATAATAATAAATAAACGTTACACAAATTGAATCTAACCCCAAAGTAAGCAAATTATATGCTTGTGTTATGGGTGACAGTTGGTGTCAGTCAACGATACTAATTACATAGAAATACTTAAATAGATACCGGAATAAATTTAATAAACACCCAGACCCGGAAATGCAGACATCTAAATGTTCATCACACAAATGCCTGCCCCCGTCGGGAATCGAACCCGAGCCTCGCGATTGGTCAGTGTAGTTAGGGGTGTACGCTAGCCACTCGACCAACGAGGCGGTCAACAGATGTCATGTGAATATCAGTGAGATTTCAGAAAAAGAAATGCATGTGCTTGTCCAATTATCAAAGAAAGTTGTATCAAATAATGTTGTAAATGAATTACTGAATTACGTGTATATTTTGATGATACCTGAAATACACTATATACATTGTATATATCTATTCTTATTCATGCCACTACAACATCAGTGTCCGTCACTATCTTGTTCCCGTTTGAAGTTCAAAAATAATTAGCACTCTCATTAGTAAAGTCAAGTTTTCCTCGTAATTGTTGTCAAGCAGCACAGATTTTAAAGTTTCAAGTTGTAATAACCCAAAAACTAAATCTTTTTGAACTCTTTTTATAAAAACCATTGCTTTTGCATATTGTAAATATCATCAGCATATAACCTAGGAGAGTTATGTGACGAGAGAGTATTTGTCCCTATTTTGTTGTTGATATAAAACTGAATAAATCATTCCTTAACTACCACTCCAATTGAAAACAAGTGCTATTAGTTTATACATGACTAGCTGTTACCCGCGGCTTCGCCCGCGTAGTCTACTAATTTAATATTTAGCTCCCAACGCTGCTCGTTAAAATTTTCAGATAAAAAGTAGCCTACGTTCTTCTCCAAAGTTTAATTTATTTTTTTTAAATAATAAAATCAGTTCAGAAATTTTCCGTCAAAACGGAACATACACTTGATCAAATATTTTTTTTCTAATTTCAGCTTAGATAAATAATAGGAAGATAAATAGTAGAATAGTAAATAAATAATAATATAAAAATAGTAATAAATAATAATATAAAAATAGTAGATAAATAGTAGAATAGTAGGAATAGGAGGCACGTTACTGTCTTTACAGTTTTATCTGCACTTAGGCAAATCCTGTGAAATTAAACTGTATCCCAAGTTATAGAAACCTCTAACAGAACCTCTATACATCGTCTCTGTGGTCTAACCGTCCGGACATGACTTCTTGAGATCTTGGGTTCGATCTCCAGGCAACAACAACAAAAAAAAAAACAAATGGAAAATGTGAAGTTTCAGTTTTCTACTCAAAGTAACGTTGGAAAAGGATTGGATAATTGCCCGGTTGGCTACAGGATTGCCACCTATCATATTGTTTGACTTAATGTCTTCAGCTAGTCGTAGGCACTCTGGTTGTGCGGTAAGACAGAACTAACCCTTCGGAGATATCTTCGGAAACTCACATTTACAAATTGTAGCAAGAAAATTTTCATGGTTGAATGTTGCCGAAAAATCATTCAGCCCAAAATTAATATAAATAATGGTAATTCACATTCACATTTAAAGAATGGGATCTTCCAGTGGTAGAGTGGCATGAGTGGTCACTCTTGGTACATGTACATGAACATTAAAGATAGTTTAAGGAGAAAGAAAGTTTTTTTATTATGTTCCGACTCAACATCAAGCTCATTTTCATTACCTATCTGTCTCATTGCTGTTCAAAAGTCGCAGCCGTTTTGCTATGGCAGACTGCCGAGAAAGTTTATATATTTTTCTCGGCATTTTTGTTAGTATGTAATTACTTATTCTTAATGCAAAAATATAAATAATGGGAAAATTAATTATTAAAAAAAATAATTATTATAGTTATGTTATAATAATAGATATCGCCTATTCAACGGTAAAAGAATTACCCTATAACACTACAAAATCACAATATAATGTATCTATTTAGATCTGGAAATTAACAAACATCAGTAAACTAAATTTTAAAGAAAGAAAAAATTTCGCCCCACACAGGATTTGAACCTGTAACCCTTCGTCTCAAGCCGACGAATGCTCTAACCAATTGAGCTACTGAGGATTCAAGTCCCGTGGCGAAATTTTTAATTCCTTTCTAACCCGTTAACGTTTCTTTCTTTAAAATTTATAGAAAATTATCCCAAGCACAGGGCAAGTGCTAAAATAAAAATACGATCAGTAAACTAAAACAAAACTTATTCATCTAAAAAAGTATCATGCGACGATATTCTGGAAATAACAAATTTAAAAAGTAGTTTACTGCGTGCAACCGTTCTGTAAGGAGCCGACCACTCGTCTAGGCCGTGCGGTCGGTAGTTACAAAATTCTATTATTATTATTTAGGACTGTAGTGTTCTTTGGCCGGGCAGCACAGTATCTGTCTTGTAGAGCTAACTAGGACCACCGCGACCGTCTTCCTCTCATGACAACTTGCCGCACATCAGCTGTAGTCGCAGTTCTCTATCATTGGATGTTATTATATGTATAGAGGAATTTTGTTTTAAATTAAATACTTGTGATAAATAACGTATTTATTTGGATAAGGATTAATATCGTGTTTATAATATCAGCTTCGCAAATAATGCATTATTTTAAAACAAATTTGGTTAGCGTAAAAAAGGTTAAAGTGAGGTAATGCAGCGCACGCAGCGTTACATTGCCATAGGGAAAAATCCACCGTTTGTTGTTTGGTGCTCCGCTCCTATCCCTCTTAGTTTAATGATATCTGGCCTTCCTCGATAAATAGGCTATTTGATACTGAAATATTTTTTTACAATCGGACCAGTAGTTCCTGAGATTAGCACGTTCAAACAAACAAACAAACTCTCCAGCGTTATAATATTAGTGTGAACCGATTCTGTGATACATTTTGCACAGAAAAATGTGGAAGAACATCCTGGCATAATGATGTGTCTATCTACTCCAAACGACGTCATTTGAAAACAATTATTGCATTTGCGCATGTTGCTTAAAATCTTCGAGATTCAAAAATTATCGACCTTGGTCTAAAAATGTATCAAGTGCTCTGACAGTTGAAAGATTCAGATTCTTGAAGAATTAGTACATTTTGTAGGTGACCTGATGATTAAGAGTTTCCATCATCAGCACAGCCTCATGAAGTGACCATTGTCGAATGCTAGCAATTGATAGCAACACTATTCTAGCTAACATTTTTTTAGAGTTTCCCTCGATTTCCCCAGGATTTCATCATCAGATCCTGACCTGGTGACCATGGGTTCACCTTTGAAATATACCCTTTCAAACAAAAAAACAATTTTCTAAATCAGTCCAGGGGTCTTCCAGTAATTACATAACATACAAAAAACCCATACAGACCCATTGATAACCTCCTCCTTTTTGAAGTCGGTTAAAAAGTATCCTATGTTACACTCCGGCTCTTAGACTACCGCTATACCAATTTTTGTTCAGATCGGTCCAGGGGTTAGACCGGGAAGAGGGAACAAACAAACAAACGAACTTTCGGATTTAGTGGGAAGTAGAATGGAATCGAATGGGATATAGCTCGTTAGGTCTATCTGACATTAGCATGACTTCTTTGAATCGGAAAAGAAAAAGAAGAATATTATTGAAAAAGAAATAATATTATAATTAATAATGTTGTAAGTATTATTTACTTATTACTATTAATAACAAAATTTAATAATTAATTAATTGTGCTTAGAATCATGTAACTTTATATATTTGCACGTCATGCGTTGACAAAATATGTTTGGCAAGATGTTATAATATTTTAACACCCTATCATTATTATGTATAGTACTAGGTACTATTTAAATTATGCGCTTCGGTTTTATACTTTTTACATTTTATAGTTTTATTTTTAAATTGGCTGACCTAACCTGAATTTGAGCGAAGCGCATAATTTGAATAGTACTACTATACCCACATTTTATAAATAAATAAATATTAATATTAATATATGAATAGGATTTAATGAATATGTACATGTGATATGCTCTAGCATTTTGTAAGGTTTAATATTAATATGGCTTAGACTTGGATAAAAATGAGATAATTTTATCGTTTCTTTAAAAATACGCTAAAATTAATGATAGTTTAAAACTTTGTAGAATTCTCAATTGCAAATTTATGTTTTTAAAACATTTCATCATATTTATTGTGTATAAACGTTAGAAAATGCTATTAAATTTTGAACCATGCGTTTTTGAACCAGCTGCGTTTGCAGATGGTTCAAAATTTCGATACATTTGTAAAATTAAAACACCACTTGATACTCCTAGTCCTACTTGGCGTGAAGATATGTTTATGTATGTGTATACAAGTTCGTAAGTATATAACATTATTAGATCCGGTTTAATTATAATTAGAACACGTTTTATTAATTTATTTCCAGATGTATTTTTAAGTGTGCGAAAGATTTTTGTTTCTTTAGTCAAACCAGTTTAACTTCTTAGCTTAACAGTTAATTACTGAAACAAAATGTCCATTGTGGAATTTGTACTTCTGTAATAAACAATTATTATTTATTATTAAGTTATAATTGCTTTTATTATTTATTTTACTGTAAATATTTTTAACATTAACATGAATTTAAATGTATTTCTTATTTTTTTTGCCACACGCCCAATTGTTTTTGGAATTATACAGCTCTATTGTTACGTAATCAGAACACTAAAATTCAGCTTTTGTTGGAAGGTAATTAAGCAGAATTCCTATTTTTTTTTTTTGGATTTGTATAACTCTATTAAATTAACGCCAAAATTCAGATTTTATTGGATGGAAATACATTTAGCAGAATTCTTATAATAAAGTAAAGTATCTTCACGCCCATATCCCCGAAGAGGTAGGCAGAGGCACAACCAGGGCACTCACGACTAGCCGAAGACACTAAGTCCCACAATGTGATAGGTGGCAAGCCTATCGCCAACCGGGCACATTTCCAATCTCGACCAACATTTTTTTTATTAGAAAATTGGAAAAATCCAATTTTCTTTTTGTTGGCCGACCCGGGATTCGAACAAGGGACCTCATGCTGACTGCATGAGGTCCCTTGTTCGAATCCCGTCCAACATCCGGACCGCTACTTTTTAATAAGTACATGTCATTTAAAGACGCTAAAGGTGGGATGCGTCGCCAACCTACAATTTGTGAGACAAGCCTTTTGCATTTGCGAGTTACATTAAACTGATGTTAGAGTAGAGTACAGCAACTAGCTCGGGTAGGGCTCCACCGTAATACCTTTTCCTCCATAATGACAGTACTTGCCACTGCCATATTCCGATTCGGAGAGTAGCTAGTTAACTTGTACATTAAGCCTACCACTCCGGTCATAGCGCAGCTACGCACTTATATCGTCTTTGGTTTAGAATGTTAAGGCCACGGTTGTCTCACTTTAGTAATATTAAGGATTTGAATGAGAAAATGTAGGCGTAAGTTTTTCCACAGATGCAGTTGTGTTCAACAATTATTTTATTTATATAATATTGTTAGCACACAAAAACCAAAAATGAACAAAAACGGGAGAAGTATAGATTATTACCAGCTTATCTGTAACTGCAGATTTTTTCCAGTGAATTAAAAAGATGAAGCCGTCAAAATAAAATGAAAGGCCTCGTTTATTTTATAGGAAGTGCGTGCTTTAGATAGGTTTTCTCCGAAGTTAACATTCCAAGAGGCCCAGTTCAAACAGCACACTCATAATATTGGGTGTGTCGGGATTTACAAGTGAAAGTGTGTTGATAACATTATGATGCATAGATTCATAGAACCATATTACTTGAGTACTTCAAGATTATTTTTGATTAACCGACTAGAAAACGGAGGGGTACTCAATTCAGCTGTAATGATTATAGTTTTGTCACAAGCTTGCTCTACCAATATTGTCAAAGAATTTTGATGATATGTTTTTCATAACGAATGTTTTAGAAACTGAACCATATAAATCAGCTATAAAAAGCTATTGGTTCATCGATTTTGAGTTGTATCTACTAACCACAAAAAACTTAAACTTGTTAACTTACGGCCAATATTAATAATCAATCCTAATCCAAAACTTGCTGTCCAAGATTGATATTTTGATCCATTTTTATGTTATCGCTTGCCAATAATATATCTGTTGACAGGATAAATATGGCAATTAGGTATAGCATACGCAGCTATCTAGATTGCTTGAAATCCATCTTTATAGAAATATTATTAACATTGGCCGTTAGAGAACACAATATTGCAATTGAAGTTATTGTTTTAAATTTACAGTTTTCCTGTGTTTAAATTATGAACTTTTTTTAAATTTAAACTAAATTTGTTTCTACTTAGTAAACTTTTTGCATATCACAGAAAGAAAAAAATAGGAAAGGAAACATTTGTTGGCAGACTAAAACTTACCACACGTTATTTACAAAAAAAAAAAAAACAAAACATACATAAAACAGTGTGTAGAATATGTTAATATAATTCAATATTTTGAAACAACTGCAATATTGCTTTCATTTTATTTTCAAACCAAATCTTGAAAAGGACGAGGGACGTAATTCGATTGACTGAATTCGATATCTTAAGACTTTTTGCTTAATGAGTATTTTTTTTGTTTTTTTTTCCAGTAGTGGATCTTTTTCGAGGCATTCAGGTTGGGAATATTTAAATCAAGTTTCGAAAAGGGATTTTAGAGTTACACCTAACAATAACACAATATATATCTAGGTCACAGGGATCTTTGATTCTAACCCAACTTCTTCAACACACTTAACATTTAATAATGTTTATTTTTGTGTGTTTGCATTACATAATATTACAATTAAAATCACGTTTATTTTAAAGCAAAGTAATATATATTCATGCCTATCTGCCTGAAGAGGTAGGCAGATGCACAGCCAGGGCACCAACGACTAGCCGAAGACACTAAGAGTCCCACAATGTTCGAACCCGGGACCTCATGCAGTCAAGTCCAACAACTGAAACGCTAGACTACAGAGGCGTCACGACGTAGAGAGACGTTTATTTTAACTTTTTTTTTATGCTCTCTTGGTGATTAAAACTACTACTACTACTACTACTGTTTCTAGATTAAAATCTTATCAAATCTTACACTCCTATGTTTATAAATTGCGTTTAAATAAGGTATAATAAAAAAAACGTTTTTATTAAATTTTTTTTAGTTGTTTGTTTTCTATGTGTAAATAGTCTACTATAAACGTATATTTTTGCGATAAGGCCTATGAAGCAAATAAATAAATAGATGAACGTAAACCGTGAACACACGAGTCGCAGTCTGAATCTATAAAACATATTATAATATATCGAACGACTTTTGCACTTTTCTATGCGGTATCGTTAAAATCTTTAGTTTCCTTTTGCAACCATACAAAGGTCGATTGGTGTTTTAAATTTTATAAGCAAATAAACTTCAAATTTATCAGAAGTGGTCAACATTTTAAAAGTTAGACTTTTCCGTGTACTTTTTTGGCAAACAACTTTAATAAATCGGGTATCGAAAAATAAAATAGGCCTTCACAACTGACATATTAGAGCATTTTTTTTATATAATTGCTTTACATAATTTAACCAACACTGCTACAACCTGCTTTGTCGTGTGCACTTTTTGACTACCTACTACTTTTGTTCTTCTTTGTACTAGTATACCTAGTACTCATCCTATTAAGCCCGAAGTTGAGTGCTTCCTAGAAAGATATGATACCTGTCATATTACAAATAACCATCGCTCCGTCGTGCTCTTTTTTGCCTTTTGCATTAATGATATAAGCTATTCGTGGTTGCAAGTGATGAATATACGAAAAATATCTTATAGAAGATGCACCTGATAACAGGTTGTTCAGGTCTGGCATTAGTATAATGCAGTCTAAAGACTCTTAACATTAATAAGACTTTAATATCAAACTTATCACAACATACAGTATCGATTTCAGGATCATAATTTATTGGCTGATCCCAATTTGTTTTTGTTTTATAATCTGCAATAACGAGATAGGTTATGATAGGTCAAGGATAAAACTGAATTGATTATCCCTATGCAACCTTCCAACATTATACTAATTAGTATTTTTCTTTATACATTCAATTTTTAATGTTATTAAGGCCATTTTGATTATGAAACATCAAATTATGAAGAAATATTTTTTTTAGTTAGTCGTCAACTTGAGGATGTGACGACCCCATCGCCAGCTAGTAATTACTGAATCATTCCGCTAGTCACGTCAGTCACAACTCATAACTAAATGATATAGTGCTGTTCATTAGCTAGCCCAGATTTTCCAGTTCCTGTTGTCAAAACGTCAGTTCTTGCTATTATCGTGTTACTTTTAGGAGGATAATAGATAATAAACTTACAGACGTGATCTAAGATCTCGGCATTAACAAAGCGACGCACGAAGTATAGGCTCGAAGGTTCTTCCACACATCAGTCTATAAGTCAACAATTGTTTGTCACCACCAGGAGAGCCACTTACTTGTTTGTTCTCTTATAATACAAAAAAGATTCTTGCGAAACACATGATTGATATTGTATTTATAGCCTTATCTGAAATGTGATTGACATATCTACCACCTATAACGTTATTTCGAAAGTCAAGAGTTGCAAATGTCTTGAAAAAATCTATCTGATCACATTATTCTATTCCATTCTACCGCCTAGTCATTTGGTAAGAGAATGCAGTGAAGCAGCTTGCTCAGATTGGTGCCGCCTCCCTACCATTTCCTGTCTTCATAGCTTCAATGCTCGTTTGACGTGTGAGGGTGTGGTAGCCAGTAAGTAAATAAATAAATAATAAGTCCCTGGAAAATTACACAAACTACCTAATAAAGCATATAATTTGGTTACTTTGAGGTTAAGCAAAGCAGGAAAGCAAATTATAAGCTTGTGTTATGGGTGTTAGTCACCGATACATTCTTAATAGATACTGGAATAAATTTAGTAAATATCCAACCCGGAAATACAGACATTTAAGTGTTCATAACACAAATGTCTGCCCTCGTCGGGAATCACAGCTGATGGCCCCGGTTATTCGGTAGCTTAATTAGTCGTGCAGGCTAATAGTTCGAGTCCAATAGGCTTGTACAATCTGAACGTAATAAACATGTTTTGTTTCTTTCTATTACTTTCGTATAAAGAAGATAGTGATAACTTAAAATTAGTTTGGTTAGTGCGCTAATCAATTACCAATATTATTATTACACTATGATATTTGGTCGCAGATCGAAAAAGCATGACTTATGAAATATTGTATAATAAAATTTAGCTTCATTTTTAAATAAAAAATAATTGACTTATTGGTTAATGGACGCCCATAGCGTCATTTTTCAACCGCAAAGCTCGGTTAAATTCCCGATAGGAGCATCCATTTTAGATAGATATTTGTATTTCTGGACCTGACTGTTGTTGGCTTGTTCGGGCTTAAGACCCCGACCATAAGATTACGCATAATTTGGTTTTTAACACAATTAACTTTGGTATATAAGGCTTTATATATAACAAACTCGCTTGCTTCTCGCTATTTTATAACATACATACACATCTTCACGCCAAGTCTCTTTTAATATAATAATAATATAAGGTAATATAAGGTAAGGTAATAATATAAGGTAGGTAATAATAAAAAAGAGGTATTTGTACCTTTTTACGTTATACATTACAATAATTAAGGACAGTGAAACTGTAAAAAACTGTCAAATCGCGATTTCACGCTTATTTTTTTTAGAAAGATAGCAAATGGTTCCGAAATGGTCCCATATACATTTTATCATGATTCGACTAGAAGTTGTTGAATTTACTTAGTAATATATACATTTTTTATTTATCTTGACATCCATCAGTCAATCTTCAATGAGCTTCATTGATGATGAATTTCTAAAAAAATACCATCAAAATCGGTCGGCTATTGAAGACGAAATCGCGTAACATACAGTCGAATTGAGAACCTCCTTTTTTGGAATCGGTTAAAATAGGCTTTTAAATCGGTTAAAATTTGTCCGGGATTATTGCTTTAATGCTTAGTACTGATTTGGTGGGTGCATGGGTTAACGCGAGGGTTCAAGGGTCCAAGGGTTCCCTTTGTAAAGATAAAAACCTTTAACACGTGAGCGATGTCGCGGGCAACAGAGCGCTTCAATACTACGGTTGGTAAGCTAATATAAAAGAGTTTTTCCAATCTCATCAACGGTTCTCAAAAATACATTAAAGATTACTCAATAATACATTAGGGGAGATAAGACCAATAAAATATTTTTTCAATTGGAAAATACATTTTTTTTCCTTGAATACTAATATTTAATTATTGAAGTTTGCATAGCGACGGGCATCTGCATATATTGCACTGTCCTTCGCGCCAAATTATTTGACCTTGTTTTCTTAGGCATAGTAAAATTGCCTCCCTTGCCTCTGTGGTCTAGCGGTCCGGTGTCGGACTAGACTACTTGAGGCCCCAGGTTCAATTCCCGGGTCGGGCAACAACAAATTAGAAAATGTATACTTTAAAATTTCTAATCAAAATAACGTTGCCCGAGATTGGATATGTGCCCGGTAGGCGATAGGCTTACCACCTATCACATTGTGCCTCTGCCTTCCTCTTCGGGGATATAGGCGTGAAGATACTTACTTTTACAGTAAAATTGACAAAATTTCGGAAATTGACGCAAATTTCTTCGACATCAGGCAACCTTAGCTTACTTCAAAAATTGTAACTCTTTATGATAATTGTTTATTTTTTCCTATAAAAATAAGCACGTAACTTATAAAGTGACCTCTAGCAATGTTGCAAACAAATCACAGTATGTAATTCAAATACATATAAAAAGAAATTATGTATAGGTACCTACGTCACATTTATTGTCTTAATAGTGTTCGTGACGCCGTGACCGTGGCAACAGAGGGTTGCCAGTGTAGTATTTTTTTAATTTTTTTTTTTAATTAAATTTTTTTAAATTTTAAATTATTTATTTTTTTTAAATTAAATATTTTCAATCACTACATAGTATAAAACAAAGTCACTTCCTTTGTCCCTATGTCCCTTTGTATACTTAAATCTTTAAAACTACGCAACGGATTTTGATGCGGTTTTTGTTATAGATAAAGTGATTGAAGAGGAAGGTTTACATGTGTATTTCATAACCGTGCGGCCGCTGCTCGCCCCGGCTTCGCACGGTTCACATACTAGCGGTATATGAATAAAACAAAAAAAAATAGTAGGTGAGTCCAGGACGCTAAATGTGTCTTGCGTCCTGATGACCTATTGAACTTTGTAGATAAGATAGCGGAGGCTATGTTTGTCCGGATCTGCTGTTTGATATAGACCATCTATCTCTCTGCCAGGCAGCTCGTAGGAGGTTGGAGGTAGCACAGGTTAAAATATAGATAATTATCAACAAGACCACTGGTGCTAAAGTGCTGTGCAACTTGCCCAGATAGGGATTCACCGCCTTACATGTTCCTGCCGTCATAACGACTTTGTCATGTTCCACTCTGGGGGGTAGCGTAGTCGGTACAGGATAGGTAGTTGCACAATAGGCCTTACATCGTGGCCTCAGGATAGCGTCGCACCTGCTACATCTATGGTATATATAGACCACGGTTGTCTCTTACAATCAGTGTTTGTTCGTTGATTTATCATATAAAAAATAGGTGAAATAAAAAAAAAGAAAGCATCTTCAAGCCCATATCCCCGAATCACATTGTGGGACTAAGTCCTATCGCCAACCGGGCACATTTCCAATCCCGACCAACATTTTTTAATAGAAAATTGGAAAAATCCAATTTTCTTTGTGTTGGCGACCCGGGATTCGAACCCGGGACCTCATGCAGTCAAGTCCAACACCCGGACCGCTAGACCACAGAGGCGATAAGACCACAGAGTGAAATAAAAGAGGCACAAATTGTGAAAAAAAATATCAGAATAAGATGTTAAGTGAAGTGCTCAACCTCATTAATTGTCGTAAAAATATAATATAAAAGTAAAATCACAACTTTGTGAAAAAATCCCTTTTTTGAAAAAGTCGTAAAACAATAAAAAAATAATTACATGACTTTTTGAAAAAATCCCTTTTTAAAAAGGTGGCAACCCTGTGTAGCTTGTTATAATAATAACTTACATGTTGCATAATAACTTATTATTGTAAAACAAATTACACATCACTATAACTAAATATATATTTTATACGCAATAATTGCACATACGAAATGTAACGTCAATTTGTTTTGAAATAACTATTAAATTAAAAATTAAAAAAACCCCGATACCAGAACTTAATTTAAAAAGTAAAAAAATCGGTTCATCTCCTCACTTTCACCCTCCACAGCTTTTGAACGGCTCAACTGATTTTCATCAAACATGTCTAAGAACACTCGTACATAAGTAACCTTTAATACAAAAAAAACTAACTTGAAATCACTGCATCCGTTCGGGAGTTCTAATGCCACAGAAAGACAGACACACAGACATACAGACACGTGAAACTTATAACACATCCTCTTTGCGTCGGGGGTTAAAATATGAGTTAACATTGTTAACTCCAATGTTTCTAAAAAAGTTGACATGTTTACAAAAGTCAGCAATAGTGTTATTATATACTTAGGAGAAGAGGTAAAAGGGCAAATATCCGCAACATGAGGAAATCACACATGCTTTGACGGTTATTCGGGGATTTAAGCTTCAATTTGTGAATCCACTAAAGAGAACTGGTTTTACAAAAATGTCGCACATTGTGAAAAACGCCTTAGGATTCCAAACTTTAAGCACTGTAAGCACTAGTGCGATATCCAAATGTTCGATGTGGAGGAGACTTAATGGGGATAAAAATTAAAAACACAAAATTTCCTCCTTCGTGCTCACACTGCCGAGCTGAATTCGGACCGCTTGTTCACCTTTCAATACTGAAATCATAAAACTCAACATTTTCAATAACCTCTGACAAAATGTATTTGATGATAATATGTATCTTTAAACAAAAAAAATGTAGCTAATAAACATCTCGATCACGACAGCTACCAAACGAAAATCCCTATTGAAATCGGTCAAACACACACACACACACACATACATAAATACAGACTGGTCAAATTCATATCACCCCTTTTTTCTTTTTTTGGTTAAAAATCTTAATAAATGAGTATTTTTAAATGAGTTTCTTAGGTTTCACTGGATAGTGGATTAGTCTCGTGTTTCAGGTTGCTGAATTACTAATTTTAATGCAGATAGACTAGGTGATAAAGATCTTCAAGGAATCGCTCGGTTTTATACCATTGTTTTAATTGTTTCTGCCTGCATAACGTTAGTGCTCGCTTTAGTCGTGTTTCAGTTTTTTTATTAAGCTAGTGGAAGGCAAACAAGCCTTTCCTGATCGTAAGAAATTCACGCCGCCTAGAGACACTAAAGGTGGTAATGGTGCGTTGCCAACCCGAGGCCGGGATGTTAGGCCTCGAGCAAAAGTAAGTTTATCGGCTACCTTACCCTCCAAACCGGAACACATCAACGGCAAGCACTGACGTTATGACGGCAGGAATACTACCACCGAAACTCTACCACCTAGTAGGATGTCACAGTTTGAAGGAAAATGTAATCAGTTAATTTACATGCGCAATGGGCAGTACATTCATGTCTTTGGCTACGCAGTACGCCTCCATAATATTTTGGATGTATTAAAACAGGGGATTTTTTCAAAACAAAATACTTGTAAAATTATTCATCGATCTGATACAGAACGAGGTAAACAAGTGCACTTCATTGTTTTTATCACTACAATTTCCTTATCAATACCCGATAATGAACCACTCGAAGTAAGTCAAAATGATGTTCACCAGTATTGTACTTCGCTTCTTTAGATTAGTGATTGGTGTGTCCTCATTATGAGCCTAGGGTTTATCCCGGTTGATCCCCTTTCTGCTTTCTCCACTTCAGTCGGTCTTCGGCATCTCCAACAGTGAACCCGTTAGGCATGTGTATGTCTAAAATGATTTGATAACTTAATTAAATTAATGTATACTATTTACGCCTCTGTGGTCTAACGGTCCAGGTTCGACTTCGACTTCACGAGTTTTTTTTAAAAAGACAAATTTTTTTTTTCAATTTTCTAATTTAAATTATTTTTAAAAAACCTACCTAATTGTGGGATTTAATATCTTCGGCTAGTGGTGGGTGCCTTGGTTGTGCCTCTGCCTACCTTTTTGAGGGTATGGGCTTGAAAATATTTTGTTTTTATTCGGCGAACTTCATATCGTTTGACATTAACAGCTACTAATAATTTGTATGGACAACATTTAAGTGTAGTTTTTCCCAATTTCGCCACAATTTTCCTGAATTTTCTTTAATTATGTTCTCCTGTCAGTAACTAATACCTACAAAAAAAATGGTTCCATTTATACAAGCATGATGCGACGACCACGCGAAATGGGTATTCATTTTTATATTAATAGACTAGCTGTCCCGGCGAACTTCGTTCCACCAATTCAGTTGGTATGGGAAAAATTAAGTAGTGTTTTACCACTTTCCCTGCAATTTTCCCGGTTTCTTCTTCCTTCTTCTGACAACAACTAACACAACAAAGAAAGAATTATCCAAATCAGTTTAGTTGTTCGGAAGTTATGCGCTTACCAACACATTTAGCAATTCATTTTTATATTATAGATTATAGAAACTAGTGTTTGACTTTGTATGTGACCCGAAGCTATGGACACGCCAAAAATATTTGACCTTGGATCTGGACATTTGTTCTTACAAAAAAGAAACAGACAGTCGTGCGTAAAATTTTGAACAATAAATCATGTGTGTGAATATACCTTGTGAAAACAATTTGGCTTTCGGTGCAACTAGTATGCTAGAAACTAATCAACAGTGGAGTTCATTTTTATATAATTTTAAGGCAAACAAGCAAGTATTTCCTGATGGTAAGAAATTCACTAAAGGTGGTATGGTGCGTTTCCATCCTGAAGTCGGGATGTTACGCCTCGCACTAAAGTAAATTTACTGACTACCCAACCCTCAAAGCCGGAATACGTCAACGGCAAGGTTGTAGTAGTAGTATCCGGGCGAGCCGCTGCGAAACTCTACCACCAAGTATCGACTCTATCATGTATGTCTAACATTTTAACTCTTTGTAGAAATATATCAACTTCTTTCCTACCAAGCAGCTAGGTTATAGGTAATAATAAAAATATATAATAAGAATAGTCAATGTATTTAGACTGTAGAGCATGCGTGCGGGTGGATGGCAACATATCGCCTTGGTTTGATGTTAATATTGGCGTCAAGCACGCTCGTGTGTTGTCAGCTCGCTTGTTTATCTTATATTTGGACAAATGTCTTCAGAGGTTAAGATCATTGAATGTGGGAATGCGTATGGGTGACCAAGTGGTGAACTGCCTGCTTTATGCAGATGATGCTGTACTTTTGGGCTCTACACCATCTGAGCTGCAAACACTGGTCACAGTTGTGGAAGGAGATTGTAAAGAAATGGGCTTACATTTGAATGCGATGAAAACCAAAATAATGGTGTTTGACAAAGACGTAGCCAGAACGGATGTAAGAGTTTTGGTTGATGATGTAGTGCTGGAACAAGTGAATGAATTTGTATATCTTGGTTGTGCTTTTAGCAGGGATGAAAGGTACACCGCGGATGTTGAGAGGAGAGTGAGTGAAGGGAATAGTGTGAATGGAGCGTTGGGTAAGTTATTCTAAAGCGATATTTTTAGTCAAAAAGCTAGACTTGCTTTGCATAATTCTGTGCTTAATCTAACGTTATTGTATGGAAGCGAGAGTTGGGTATGTCAGAAAGAGCATGAAAGTAGGATAAATGCGGTCGAAATGAGAGCACTACGGAAAATCTGTAGTGTAACGCTCGCTGACCGCATTCGTAACAGTGAGATCCGAGAAAGAGTGGGATTGAAAGAAAGTGTTGGTGTTAAAATGCGAAAGGGCATGCTCCGCTGGTTCGGTCATGTGGAAAGAATGACAGATGAAAGATTGACAAAGCAGATATACAATGCGAATGTGGATAGATGTAGGTACCCGGGGAGACCATGGCTGACATTTCACGATCAGATCAATCGGATATTATCCGAGGGTGGTGTCAAGAGTCTCCAAAACCGTCGTGTTTGTATGAAAAGGGTTATTAATGTGAAGGAAGCAAGAACCTGTCTTGCTTCCTTCACATGTCAGGATCGTGAGGTCTGGCACTCGATACTCTCTGCCTACCCCGTAATGGACTTGGCGTGAAGATATGTATGTATGTATGTATGTAATAAGAATAGCTAGACCATATGTTGCAACTGTCGGTCCGTCAGTTATAAAAACCCTAGACTGCGACTAGGTGGAGAATACAATACACAAAATTATGCATGATTACATACAATTCAAAAACAACTAGTCAGATCTTATTTAAATTTGTATGGGGCTAGTAGAGTTATTATATACCCCATCTTTCAAAAAAGGAACTAAAAAAATCTAATCGTTATGAAAATATCAAACGATATGCCAATAACGAATAGACGTAGATAACCTCCTTTTGTTAGAGTCAGTTAAAAGTAACGGTTGTCCTCTGGTTACTGCTACATATTGATACTATCTCTTATCTTAGATATGTTTAAAATTGGTAGATAAAAGAATTTGGAAAAAATCAAGGCCAACAAAACTAGAATCAGAATCAGAAAAATCTTTATTCACTTGAACCATACAAGTGGTATTTGTGAGCGTCGACATTTTTTTTTAAACTACCACCGCATCGGAATCGCGGCCACACACTGAGATGATCCGGCGAAAGAAACTCAGCGGGCTTGTCTTTTTTCAATAATAATAATTACAATATAGACTAGATTAAAAATATAAATTACAATCTTACTTTAACTTAAATAAAAAGTACAACAAATCACATTACAAATTTTAGTGGGAGATTAAAAACTCTATCCCCAAGCATGTTCATCTTCCAAATACTCTGAGACCGTATAATAGCCTTTTTGACACAGTTTTGCTTTTATACATTTTTTAAACTTATTTAAAGGTGGATCTCTAACACCAATGGGCAACTTATTGTAGAAACATACACATTGACCCAAGAAGGATTTACTAATTTTATGGATACGAGTTTTGTATACGGCTAGATTATTTTTGTTCCTCGTATTAATGTCGTGAACATCACATTTTTTTGTAAACATACATAGATTTTTTTAACATACATTAAATTCTCAATACATGAGAACTGAAGGTTAAAATATTTATTTCTTTGAATTTTTTTCGGAGAGAATCCCTTACTTTAAGATTATAAATAGCTCTAATAGCTCTAATCTGTAATACAAATATGGTATTGTTATTATGGTATAACTAGCTGTCCCGGCGAACTTCGT
>NJDC01002600.1:85760-97272 GCA_002245475.1 Calephelis virginiensis
CAGACGAACTGTTAGGGGATAATGGATGTAACTATACTACCTATACTGTAATATCTACGTCGAATGCTAAACTAAGTGCTATATAAAATAAAATTTAATAAAAAGTAATTATATGTTTGTATACTTAAAAAAAAGGTTATTGAATGAAGTGTATGCAGAGGAACAAATAGGGAGCTGCCCTATTTATTCTTCTGCCTACCTCTTTCGGTCATGAAAATACTTTCATTCACTGTCACGATACGACTAACCGAAGACACTAAAGTTCCACAGTGTGATAGGTGGCAAGCCTATTGCCAACCGGGCACATCTTCGGTCCAGGGAAAATAACCTTTTTTCTTAGTAGTATCTTCACGCCCATATCCCCGAAGATATAGGCAGAGGTTCAACCAGGGTACTCATGACTAGCCGAAGACACTAAGTCCCACAATGTGATAAGTGGCAAGTCTATCGACAACCGGGTAACTTTTTTTAAATTAGAAATTTAGAAAAACCCAATTTTCGTTTTGTTGACCGACCCGGCATTCGAACCCAGGACCTCAGGCAATGAAGTCCAACAACTGAACCGCTAGACCACAGAGGCGACCTTTTTTCTTAGAAAATTTAAAATACATATTTGTTTGCTCTCCGACTCGAATTCGAATCCGGGACCTTAAGAAGCTATGTCCAAAAACAACATTAATAAACTGATTTAAATAAAACACGACGCAAAGAAAATTAAGTTTAGTTCAATTGTTGATATACATATTTGAAAAGATTGTTCCTCTTTAAGACTAAAGAACAAATACCCTTTTATATATAGTAGGGGAGCCCGCAATGCTAAATGTGTAGTAACTCCAGCGTCATTGGGACCCATTGCACTTTGTCGATTAAATAGTGGAGAGTTAAAAAGGTCATGTAAGGTTTTTCTTTTTTGCTGTGCGTTAAGTGTTTAGAAGCTAAAATAGCAATCCCAGTCACTTGATCATAGCCAAACTCATCAGATATTAACAATCTTAATGTGTCTACGATAACAGAAATATGTCAATCAGACAGATTGCTGTAATCGACAATTAACACATATGACTTGGTTTTTGAAAGTTTCTCAGCCTCCTACTTCCGTACGTATTGTCCAAATCATCAGAAAATTCAAACATGGACTTATTGGCATGTAATAAGCCCGCCATACATTAATCTGACACGCTCGAGTATATTTTCAAGCAAAAAAAAATTAGACCGACAACCCTACATGCGCGTCTCTATATAGAGATTTGATACATAATGGAGGTGTTTAACAAAGGTATAGGGTATCTCCCATATCTTAATCTGACGCGCCTGAGTTACTCCAAAAATCCCCTTTTGGGCTCTCCTACTAATACAGGTAATAGGTCGCCTCTGTGGTCTAGCGGTCCGGGTGTTGGACTTGACTGCATGAGGTCCCGGTTTCGAATCCCGGGTCGGCCAACAAAAAGAAAATTGGATTTTTCCAATTTCATTTCCAATAAAAGAATGTTGGTCGGGATTGGAAATGTGCCCGGTTGGCGATAGGCTTGCCACCTATCACATTGTGGGACTTAGTGTCTTCGGCTAGTCGTGGGTGCCTTGGTTGTACCTCTGCCTACCTCTTCGGGGATATGGGCGTGAAGATACTACTACTACTATGTAATAGGTCAGTTTAATTGTTAAGGCTTAGGGCCATGGGCGCCGGCAGCAGGGTGCAAGGGGGTGCAACTGCACCCCCCTGTCCGGAAAGAAATTAGATAGAAAAAAAATATCTAACTGAACTTGCGGGAGAGTAATGCTTTTCGAGAGTATATATGTATGTATATTTGTGACCGTATGTAAATATGTATGTTGCTATACATGTTTATTTCGATGTTTTATATTGGTAAATAGTATGTATAGATGGAGATACATCTCCCTGAAAATAATCCTGGCGACGCCCATGCCAGCCCACGCCCAGGGCTGATTTCACGTATCATATTGAAAACCGAGTTTAGTAAAACTCTAAGTGCAAAGGAGTTTATTATTCGGTTATGATTTCGTTCATAAGCTACTGCAATTAAAATTGACAATATTCTTTTTTTACGAATATCTACTTACCATTTAAGAAAGTAATAATAAAATATTTGCAATTGTTTACAATAAATAACGTTTCTTTGACAATAAAATTGACACGATAGATACTTTTGACAAGTTTTTTGGCATTATCGTGAATGAAAATGGTCGTAGTTTTTTCGTAATTATTGAATTTGGTGTAAATTATGAGTAAAATTATTAATTTTGTTGGGAATTAATTTAATTTTGTTCAGTGAAAATGCACAAATGAAATAATCATGAAGAAATTAGTGCATCGTGAATTTCCTCGCTGCCGCCAAATCTCATAGACGAGTTTGAGTAACGAAGCCACGGCTTTACTCAAGACCTTGACATGACTTTGTAAATAGTGACTAATGACTGAAATAAAGACTTAATTAATAACGAAGATACGGCAGAATGGCCTAAAAGGGGCAAATAAGCTACTACTACTACTTTTGACAATTGTCAAATTAAATTAAATTAATTCGACGGTGAAATCCAGCCATAGTTAATTCATACATCATAATATTAATACGCCAAGCAAAAACTTTGGACCCATTTTTACGAAAATTGCGCTGACGGAGGAGTATGAAACTTGGCACACTTATAGTTTATGTGTAGGAGAAGTTCAGAACGCTAATATTTTTAATGATAATGTTTATCAAGTGCCATAATTCACAAAATAAAACATAACTCGTACTACCATGCATTTGACACACACAAACAAATATATTGATGATAACGATAAAAGATCACAAATGGCGCACAATAAAGTTTGGAAATAAAGTAGTTGGTCTTTAGAAATGAAGATAGTGTACTTATCAACAGGATATTACATTTTATCATGATCGAATTTCGACTAATGTGCGACCACTATTAAATCATAATTACGTGCACCCTATCTACTAAACTTATTACTATCGCGTCAGAATATTGTATATCCATTATACCTCTGCTGAGTCACAAGTTCACATATTTGTCAAACGATAAATTTTAAGTGTCTATTGTTTCAGATGCGAATAGGAAAAGTCCCATGTCAGAATAGAATCGTTAAAATTATAGAAAATATTAATCATGCAGTAGTTTATTTATTTGTTTCATTAGTAGATTTTTACCTTTTTTATGATATTGAAAGGCAAACAAGCAGACGGATTTCCTGATGGTAAGCAATTCACGTCGCCTAGAGACTCTAAAGGAGGTAATATGGTGCATTGCCAACCTGAGGCCGTGATGTAAGACCTCGAGAAAATTATGTTTACCGGCTACCTTACCCTTCGAACCGGAATATGTCAGGTGGCAGGAATAGGTAAGGCGGTGGTACCAATCCGGGCGAGTCGCTGAGAAACTCTACCACCAAGTAACCACCTACCATCTAGCAGTACCACCTACGCCAGCTAGAATCCCTTGTGAAAGATAGGCTGTCCCTGGTAGATGTAAAATAAGCCTTTATTTTGCTAATTCCGCGTAATTAGCAAAATAAAGGCTTATTTTACATCTTTCATAATGGATTTCCGCAAAGTAACGCCTGATTCAATAAAAAAAAAAATGTCCCTGGTAGCTCGTGACATTTTTTTCAGTAAAATAGTTATACTTTTTTATGTTAGAGATGAGCGAAAAAGCCCAGGGCTCTCCTGATGGTAAGATACAACCGTGGTCTTAAGACACCATAGAAGTTACAAGTGCGTCGATATCCTAAGGCCCGGATAGAACTGCTATTGTGCAAGTGTACCGACTACCCTACCCTTCAGACTGGAACATGATAGAGTCATTATGGCGGCAGGAATAGGTAGCGGTGCAATGGGTAAGTTGCAGGAAAACACTGTACCACTGGTGGTTTTGTTGGTAATGGCCAAAATTTTAACATGTGCTCGCATTTTACGAGCTACCTCGTAGAAAGGAAGATGATCTATTCTACTCCGTGAATTTATAGAACACGAAAGAAATAGTGCTAGCTTTCAAGAATTTATTAGCCCTCTTATACAAAACTCCTGGGTCAAATTTTATTTGGAAAGCACCTGTTAAGGAGGCTAGGGTTTTATTGTTCTTTTAAAGAAGGTGAATGGCAAACAAAGAGTTGTAGACACCTAAGCGTCAACGTGGGCAAGGCATGATGGGCCATTATCAAAAGACCACTGGTTGATTGTTATGCAACAATAGGCCTGACCTAACAACTTTCTGTCGTCTAAATGTGAGTCTTTGACATTGTCGTGTTTCGGTCAGTTATTTATATTTTTTAATCTCGAGTCGCCCGTATTGGTTCACTCTGCCTTACCTATTCCTGCCGCCATAACGTCTGTAGTTGCTGTTGACGTGTTTCGTTTCGGTTGATAAGGTAGCCGGTAAACTTGCTTTTGCTCGGGGTCTAACATCTCGACTTCAGATTGGTACCACCTTTTGTGTCTCCAGGCGGCGTAAATTTCGTCAGGAAATTTTTGTGCTTGTTTGCCTCCTAATATCATAAAAAAATGATATATAAAAGAAAGTCGTGTTAGTTACACTATTAATAACTTAAGAATTGCTGAACCACCAAATGCTGAGAATTAATGGGATATTGGCTTAGCACCAGGAGAATGATATAGGATATTTTTTGTACCGTTACACTGCGAGTGAACAAGGAAAAATAACATCTTAATTTTTCCCATACAAACTAAACGGGTCGAACGAAATTATCCGGAACACCTTGTGCATTGTATTATATTGATAACTCTACTATGATAATTGTGAGGTCTGGCCCTCGATACTCTCTGCCTACCCCGTAAGGGACTTGGCGTGAAGATATGTATGTATATATGTATGTATTTATCATAAACAAGGTAGTTACGAAACTATGTCAATAAACATAACTTATTAGATCTGTCCAAGAACCCACTCTGGGACAGTCCGCACCATATCAGTGACAACGACAGCTTTGTCAATTACTTAATCGGTTATGTAAAATTATGCTAATTAATTATCTATCACTTTAGAAGTAAAATAGTAGAACACCTCGGTTATAAACGTATTCTGTAGTTACCATTCTAAAAGTTTATGACTATATTACTTGGGACATGTTCAGAGAAACGAGCAAACTAATTTTTAGATAGTTAATACAAGTCGCCTATAGACACTAAACATGTTAAAGGCGCGGTATCAACCTAAAGCTAGAATGTGATGACTTTCTATACGTTTACGTAAAAGCTTGTTACCCTTTCAAAGTGAAAAACGACATTGGCGAGAACTGAGAAGACGCCTTGGCAGTATAAGGTAAAATTAGCAGCTATAAACATCATGATACGTTTTCCCCGTGTTGGTCGGGGCTCCTCCGCAAAATAGACCATGATGAATATACCATGAATGGCAGAAAGGCTCTTGCCAGGTAGTTCGTAAAAGGAGAGCATAGGCTTACCGTCACTAGCACCGTGACATCTGACTAGGTGGTAGGGTGTCGCAACGACTCACCCGAATTGATACCACCGCCTTACCTATTCCTGCCGCCATAACGTCATGACGTGTTCCGGTTTGGAGGGTAAGGTAGCCGGTAAACTTACCTTTGCTCGAGGCCTAACATCCCGGCCTCAGGTTGACAACGCACCATTACCAGCTTTGGTGTCTCTAGGCAGCGTTAATTTCTTACCATCAGGAAATCCGCCTGCTTGTTTACCTTCCAATATCATAAAAAAACGATACGTTGGTAAAGTTGGTCAATATATATAACTGTGATTCCTGATTTTATAAAATTGTACATTTATTATTTTGCACAAGTAAATAGGTATATAATACGTGTGTAATTAAAATTCCAAATGTTAGGCAGTAACGAGGGTCGACAACCGGACATCTGTTCTCGAAGATAAAATTTTAGCTTTAAATCTAAATCCTGTTCTTTAATATCAAAAAAATTAATTAAAACCGCCTCAATCAACTGACATTTAAACTTAATTAATATACTTTTCGATTTATTTTCTTCGCTTTATCAATAAATGTATTTTAGAACATCTTTGTAATGATATCTCATAATGATAGGAACTGTTTAATATATCAAAACCTGTTTAGTTATCAAACTGGATCAATTTTTACAAGTACTACAGACTAAACTATTATACCTATCCAAAAGTAGAAAATATCTGTTTTTCTTCAATTTAAGATATCGCCGCTTCTACTGAATCGATTTTAATGAAATAAGTAAGGGATAGATTCCCAGTGAGACCTGTTTAAAAATTAGTCGAGTAGTTTTTTGAAATGTGTATACCATCTGAAAACCCGCTTTTTATGTATCTTCTAATAAAAAAACATAGACAAACTAAATGTAAATATCAGCACGACAGCTTGGTCTATATTAAGAATTGAAAAGGAGTCTTATTCATTTGTGGAATATGAGACGCTAACCATTAGAGCATAACGCAGATAAAGAGCCTATGATATTGGTTTTTATGTTGTGCGTTCAAGGAACGTTATTACTTATTTAGTCACAGATTTAAAGAGACGTCATAAAATTAGTTTTGTAGATTTACGCTGATTTGATAAGAATGATGTAACTTTAACATTTTCTGTTATCTCCAAGGAGAAAAATAATTTGAAAACGTGAGTAAAACGTGAAGGTGACAATAATGCTATGGAAGTTATTTTAATCAGTAAAGGGGAAGCTAGTGTCAGTTGCATCATTGAGTGACACTGCGCTAACGATTCTGTGACATTGCGTTAGCGAGTTTGTGACATTCCGTTAAATTAATGTATTGTTGTCTACGAGTCGCCTCTGTGGTCTAGCGGTTTGGCGTCTAGAGGTCCCGGGTTCGATACCCGGGTCGGGCAATGAAAAATAAATAGGAAATGTATATTTTCAATTTTCTAAAAATATAACGATGCTCGGGATTGGATATATGTGCCCGGTTGGAGATAGGCTTGCCACCTATCACATTTAGGTCTTATTGTCTTGGTTTAGTCGTGGGTGCCCTGGTTGTGCCTCTGTCTACCCTTTCAAGCATTTTTTTTTGATACGAGTATTTTAAAACTCGAAGCAGAGATGAATCTGGCGAATTAAAGATATTTGAGATCGATACAGCTTTTCTTGTGTTATACACGACTTTATTTTTTAACCTCCGGTCCCGGTAGAAAAAGAGGGTGTTATCCGTTTGACGTTTTTGTGTGTGTATTTCTGTAACATCATGACTCTGAACGTGTAAACCGATTTCGACGCGGATTTTTTGTCTGAAAACTGATGTGATCGAGATGGTTCTTAGAGGTTATAGAAAATGTTTGAAGTGAAACTTCTTTTTCGATGTATGAGAAAAATTTGCCGTTACATTTCTCTGTTATATTCGGTGACCTTTGGTTACTTTCCACAAAAAAGACTGTATGTTATCCCCGAAATTCATACGACGTTCTTGGTGATTTTCGTTTTGCCGGCCGGTATTCTATAAGCTAGCTCACAGCGAGGCGTGCAGAGCTTGAAGACCTAACAACGCTATTATATTTTAGATTATATTTTTTTAGCGTCAGATTTTTTTGAAGTCAAACTTCTTTTCTGTCATATGAAGACTTTCATAAGTTTCACTTGTTATGTGTGTACGTGTGTGTACAAATACTCGGACACATTTTTAATTTAAGGGTTTACATATTGTATTATTTTACAACGCGTTTTATTCGACGTAGTGTGTAGTAATGATGTAACGGAGGTAATGTTATTGGAAGTTGAGTCTGAGGCGGAGTTTTATAACTACTTTTAAAATGTAGCAAATTTGCAGTCAATAAAAAAATCTTTAAGCGCAGTAAAAGTTAAAAATTCAAATTCTATTTCATTGTCACGTAGTGATTTGATATTTTTTCAAAAGCACCTGTCAATTGATTCCTTACAAATTTAATGTGATATTTGATGTTGTTTATATGAGTTATATAATTCATTAATTTTTGACTGACTCCAAATAATGTTATTAAATGGTTGTTAATTTATGGGGCATGTTTTTTTAAATATAACAAAAAGTGTTTGTTTAGGACTTACTTATGCTTAAAAAGTGACCTACACCCTAAGACTCATGGCCGAAATCCTAGACTGATGTGTACACAGTACAGTATCAGAAATGATATTTGTTCTAACAATATAACCTTGTATCAATTTTCGACTTGTATCTAGATATTTGCTTAGTGATAAAAAGTTTCTATATTTCTGTTATTGATAATGCCCTTGTCATGTCAAAAATTGTAATATCAAAAAGATAACAATTTGTTCTTCATTTTTTTATAAACCTTTGGAAAAAAGACCTTGATAATTTTTGTGAGACACGAAGTCAATAGACTCACACTAAAATATTTAAATTACTCTCCACTTACAGATTTCTTTACTTTGTCTATTCATTATTTTCTTGGTTTTATTCAAATTTTGTATATAACATCTTCACGCCGATATGTCCGAAGGCGTAGGGAGAGGTACAAACAGGGCACTCACGACTAGTCCCACAATGTGATAGATGGCAAGCTTATCGCCGACCGGGCACATTTCCAATCTCGAGCAACATTTTTTTTATAACATTTTGTATATAATTGTACAATACTAGACGATAGAGCGCTGTGCAGCAGCTAGCCCAGATTGGTAATCGCCTGGACCACTACCTTCCCTATCATATGTCAGCCATTACAACGTCAGTGATCGACACTGTCGTGTTCCTTGCTGGATCAAGGGAGCTGTTAGACCATCATAGGTCTGCCAAGATGCTTGTCATAATGGCATAAGCAACATTCGCTATTTTATAACAAAAAAACATATTATTTATATAATGGCAAGGAATTCAGATAGGGATCTCACGTTAAAAATTACACAACGTCCAAGATGTTAGTGGTGCTTTCACTGAACAAAATTAATCTAATTCCCACCCAAATTAACCAATTTCACTCAATATAAACACGAAATTCAATAATTATGAAAAAATTACGACCATCTTCATTCACGATGGCACCAAAACTTCAACAGAAATTTCAGAATTTTTATGTCGAGAATTGCGATTCGAAGTAATTAATTGAAGTCGACATATGCAGGTACTATTATTTTCGAGGACAATCAAGACTAGACAAGACCTAATCAAGACATTTGATGGTTATTTTTTATTAACAATTTTACAAAAACTATGTACTTAGCAGTAATTAAATATTAGTACCTATGTTGTCTAAATTGTATCTCTTCCTCTATTCTAACTTGAAGTGTAATTTGTTATTATTTTTATGAAAGTTGTTTTTATATAAATTGTTTTCCTGTCAAGTACGTGTCTGTCTTTTTATTTTAGTTGTATTTAGTTGTTACGTGTTAACAGTGGTGGATTTACACTAGGGGCAGTCGGGGCAAGTGCCCAGGGCGGCAAATGTTTTAAGGCGGCAAAAGCGAGCGAGCGAGCTCAAAAATATGCTTTGTTTGTTATTTTGAGCTCTCCGAGCTCAAAGAAATAGCTTTTGTATGCTTTTGAGCTCAAAGAGCTCAAAAGGCTGATAGAAGTTTAATAAAACAGTATTTTTTGAATTTTCAAAACTGCATTGAATTCTAAATGAATAAATAGATTTTCACGCGGTTGGCAGTATTCCACGCACTTTTTCAGAATCTTAATAAACTTTTAAACACAAACTCATCGAACCGAAAATCTTAGGGAAATTTGAAAAATTCATTTTTTCCGAATTTTTTCGACAACGATAACTCATGAACCAATCAACCGATCGACGTGATTTTTTGGAATCTTATAATTATTATATAACATTAGTATTCACACCTTAAAAAAATTAATCGCGGTTGGTCAGTGTAGATAGGCATGCAAGATAGCCACTCGACCACCGAGATGGTCAAAAATATAATAGATTCGTAGATTTACAGGAAGATATAAGAAATAAAGCTTAAGCGCAGTTTGCAGTACCGCTTCATCGAGGTACCCAAAAATAATGACGTATCTATTCTTCTATACTAATATTAAAACGGCTGAAGTCTGTTTGTCTGTTGCTTTTTCACGGCTAAACCACTAAACTGGTTTTCATGAAATTTTATCTGCATATAACCTCAGTCCAAACACAAGCATTTTTTTTAAGCTTTTAAGATTGTATTTTAGTAATAGGGGATGAAAGGTTGAATGATATCTAGTAACTGTTCTACTTTGACGAAGTCGCGGCGAACAGCTAGTTTTATATAACTTTAAAAATTTCTTAGATCTTCATCTATTTTTTTAAACCACTTCTGTACCACTTAACTGGCCAAAAAAAACTAACACAATATGTTCCTATACCGTGCTGGTCGAATAACGTGCTAGTCGCGACGCAGTCGGTAAGAAAAGATTAGATGTAGGTTCCAACAATCACACACACAAGCACACACACACAAAGACATGTCAAATTAAAACACCCCTCATTTGCATCGGTGGTTAAAAATCGACTTCAATATCAAACGAGTTCATCTAATAACATTTTTAATTATTTATACGGGATACTCACGATCTCTTTTTATTTTATTTGTCGATATTTCGGCCTAGTTGCATAGGCCGTGGTCACGACGGGAGATCGTGAGTATCCCGTATAAATAATTAAAAATGTTATTAATTCGCGACGATTTAAGTTTAAAATCTTAGAGTTCATCTAAGTAAAAAAATGGATATCAAATAAACATAAAGTCTAATTTAGAAACTCCACCATTTTAGCAAATCAATTAAAAATCATTTTTACAAGTTTTACTAAACCAATGGAGTTTTGCCACATAGTATTGTCACGTCGAAGGTTACGATTCGATCTATTGATAAACCGAGAGGCAAGGTTGGACCATTAACTCTCCAACAATGGAGAAGCCATTTCTTTAAATGGTGACCATTACTGTGACTATTATCGGATGTTGAGTTTAATAAACGCTATGTTACGTTTAACAACAGGTGGAATTCCCTGACATTGGCGGTAATTCTGCTGAGCACCAACTAAACTTTGTTTTAAGCGTATTCTCTCTTTTTTTCAATAAAACAGAAAGAAAGAGAAAAGATTAGTCCGGACATGTCCATATCCAAACATGTCATGAATCACTTGTAAAGTTTTTAATCTAAGTTTTCCGAGAAATATATTAAAATTCGGAAGAAATCCTATTAATATTTTAAAGTTTTTATGTTTGTTTCTTTGTTTGTTATTCCTTCACGCAAAAACTGCTGAGCCGATTTTCATGAAAGTTGACACATACATAGGGGTTAACTTAGATTAACACATAGGATCATTTTTATCCCGAAAAAATGTTCCTGTGGGACATTCTGACAGCACTGAACGTGTTTATCTCTTTCTATTACTACCGTTCAAAATTGATAGCGATAAGCGATTTGAGAAAAAGTATTTATAAATATATTTAAGCAACTCGTACCTACCGGTAATCCTACTAATATTATAAATGCGAAAATTTGTAAGGATGTGTGTATGTTTGTAACTTTTTCACGTTCGACTGGCTAAACGGATTTGTCTGAAATTTGGAACACAAATAGATTGTCACCTG
>NJDC01002600.1:110940-126339 GCA_002245475.1 Calephelis virginiensis
CAGAGCTGTTGAGGTTCTTCATCTACTTGATATCATGAAAAATACCTTAGATTGAAGTGACAATTATAACTTAAGAATGTATTGAGATAATTATTCGTATCTGTATCATCTATGTTACTTGTATAATTGAGTAAAATAAAAATGAAGTGACCGAATAAACGTTCCTATATTATGTAGATAAGCCTAAGATAAGATAAGTAACATTAATTATTTCCTCTTACATTGACAAAATTTAACAAATCTAAATGGGAAAACATAAGCTTTAAAATTTTATCCAATATCAGATTAACGCCCATTTGATCCAGCAGTACTTATTATTTTTAAAAAATACTTGAAATTATTCCTCATGCGTCGAAATTGGTGTAAAATCGCGAATCACGAAACGAAATGGTCGCTCCGAAAAATCATTTGAATTCGATTATGTACATTTCAAATCGATTTTAAACATTCGAAAATCGAAATTGTGTAAACTAAGTTTGAAAAAACCTTTACAGTATATTCAATGTTCTAAATTAAAGACAGTAGGAATCTACTAATAGCTAATGGGCTCTAAAATGCAGGCTATTGCTAAAAGCTGTAGCTAAAAAAAATAGACAAGAATAATAAATAATTTCAGAACCCAAAAAAAAGTAAAATGTAATGGGTGCTTCTTTGAAATGAAATCTAAAAAATCGAAAACAAATAAAATGAGCTGGAAGACTGGACTCCAGCAGATTACAACGAGAACCCAGCTTTCCTCACTTGAGAGTACAAGGAGAGTAAAAACTACTTACATGAAAAAAAATTTAATTGTGGATACAATTTTAATAATTATGTCAAAAAACGTTTAAATTTTTAAACTCTGCGTAAGCACAAAAAGGATTGAATGTGTGTAATTTATTATTTTAAACGATAATAATTAAATAGATAAGCGATTTGTTGATATAGTATAAGTGTAGACCTTAAATGTGCCATTTTATATTAAGGTATGTATTGTACAACGAACAAACAATACCTTAGTGTCCGTTAAGCAGTAAAACTGCAATAACCTTAAACCGACTTCAAATTTTGAGTATAAAATTAAGCAATGCAAACTTTTGAACTAGTTTTGAATATCAAAATTTAACAACGCAAACGTCCGTTGGAAAAACCGGCAAAATCTGTTATTCTTTTCTATTTCTAGCGTAAAATTATTCTATTTTCCAACGGGTAACATTTGCATTAGAGTAACTGGATAGGGGTCCTATTGTGACGTATTAAAATACTATTATTTTAATAATTGTTTGTCAACGTTGCGGTTTGACAAAGATAGTTAAAAGTGTTGAAGTAATATTTTATGACGTCACACTAAAGACTGTGTCTTTACAGTAATTAAATGTCAGTTAAAATAATATGTTAAACAAAGCATTTCAGTTTTATTATATTAAGTAAATTATTGTCAAAACTTACATAACAATAGTTTTATTGAAATAAATACCTACTACAAGAACGACACTTTTTTCATGATATTTTGCCTTTTATTCATTTGATATTAGGTAATACCTTAATTATATTTATTATATTTTTATGTATTAATTATAAATAATAAACAAATCATCAGAGTAAAACATACTGTCTTATGTGTGGCTAGTATTTGCTATATTGGGGGATATAACTTTGAAAATAAATAACATTATGATATTAAAGGGCTTCTGATGTAGAGACTTAACAATCCCCTCGCTTATTGTTAGTATAATAAACTACAGTAATTTAAATTGGTGGGCTTACTGTATCAATTTAACTGAGTTGCCATCATCGCTTTGCCTTCTGCTGATGTACATACATAATTGTCTTGTTTAAGCCTAATTAGGGTAAAATGTACTCATCAAGAGCTATAACTGTCTAGCATCAGGCTGTCAACGTTGAAGTCTGCTGCCCATACTGTTACTTATTTCTTACTATACACGAAAGATACAGAAAAAGGTGTATGCTATAGGAGGCCTTCACCCGGAACACAAACTCCTTTCGAAGAAAATTTTTAAATACACAATAAAAAGCACAAAATTAAAACCCAAATTCAATTTACATTAAACCCTAATTCAATTTACATAATAATATATATGGTATACAGTTTTAAGTAAACAATTAAATCTTGAACTTAATTAATGGGACATGAAAAGGCTTTATCAAGAAAAGCGAGTCCTTGTTTTCTTTTCTACGTTGTAACAATATGACCTGAGTCTAATAAAGTTCATCTGGGTTTAGGCATCTTGTCATAAAATAGTTCTATAAAACTCAACAATTTTTCTAATAAAACTATGTTCGATATTATACCTATGAGAAAACTGTTTTCTTGCATACAGTTAAAAATGCTGTCTATATAATGTCATCTAGTAGGATGCTTCTGATTTCCGCTTACAAACGTCAATTTTCAAATGATGTGTTGTTTAACTAAATTATATTAACAACGTGTTAGTAGATACGAGGGAGATTTCTGCATCACTCGAATTTAACTCCATGATATTAACAACGTGTTAGTAGACGATTATGACTTAGGAACCTTCAAGAAAAGAGCGTACTCATTCCTTAAAGGTCGGTAACGCATTTGTGATACTCCTGGTGTTGCGGATGTTCGTGGGCGGAGGTGATAACTTTCCATCAGGTGACCCACTTGCTCGTTTGCCTCCTCTTCTACAAAAAAAGATATGAGGGAGATTTCTGCATCACTCGATGTGCCGCTTAACTCAATGATATTAACACCGTGTTAGTAGATACGAGGGAGATCTCTGCATCACTAGATGTGCTGTTTACCTCATTAATATTACCACCGTGTCATTAGATACGAGGGAGATTTCTGCATCACTCGATGTGTTGTTTAACTCAATGACATTAACAACGTGATAGTAGATACGAGCGAGATTTCTGCATCACTCAGTTGGACTATTAGTATGGTAAGCACTCACTATCATCATGCTTTGTTTTGAAGAACAGACAAACTTCTTCGCTTATTGAAACGAGTTTAAAATTGTTGTGTAAAATGTGAGAAATCTTGTGTATAGAAACGAAAAGGTTTGTAATTAATATCAGTAAATAAATAAATATCACTGTATAAGATACATACAGATATATCTCATCTATAAGTAAGCAAATTTTATGTTTATGTTATGAGTGTTAGACATAGATTCTTATACATAGAAATATTTAAATAAATACTAGAATAAATTTGATAAACACCCAAACCCCTAAATGCCAGACATTTAGACTGTTAATCACACAAATGCCTGCCCCCGTCGTAAATCCAATGCCAATATAGGTAGTTTTCTTGCCTTAATAGCATTTTCAGCAAACCTGCAACGTGATTCATCATTAGTATAATTTTTGATTGTCTATCAGTTTTTAATTTAATGCAAACTATCTATAAGCGCATCCTTCGTCAAAAATAGTTTTGTGTTTAAGCAGCCGCATAACTTTGCATATGGCTGAGAGACAGGCACTTCTATATTTTGCATCTTAGCCAATGTCATTGTTAGTTTTAAGTGTTATAAGTATTTTTATAGAAGGCAAAACAAACGGTAAGTTGGTTACCTGATGGAAAGTGATCGCCGCCGCCCTTAACTGACACCCGGCCCAGTGGGAGTACCTACGTATCTAATCCAGATGTAAGCTTACTGTACTTTTAGGAATAATGTTCTGTTATTGAAGATTCCTAAGGACAGATTTCACCGATCATATTGAAAACCGAGTTTAGTAAAACTAAATTCAGTGTAAACGAATTCAATTATTCGCTGTAATTCCGTTTATAAACGAATGCAAGTACACTTTTAAAATTAGTGAAATTCTTATTCCCATCCCATAAGACTACTTAGCACATACACTAGGATAATAATATATTTACAACAACCAAAATTTTTTTGACAATAAAATTGACATTATTTAAATTCTAAATTATTAATTAAACGCTCTTTTATGTTGACTGCGTTTAAATTCGATGGTGAAATACAGCCTTAGCTATATCCTTTTGAAAATCCCGCTCACACATACTCGTATACCTATACAAAAATATAAAAAGAAACTTACTTTAAATAGAAAATGTTCTGAATAAATTAAGACGCGGTTTTTTAATCCCATCTCTTTCTGTGAATTGTGGCTTTCAGAATATTTTAAGGGCTGAAAAAGGGCAGAGATATCACGACTAATAATTAAGGTACTTTAATGTAAGCACCTGTCCTTGGGTTAAATTTCTATAAATTTTAAAGAAAGATTTTTTTTTACCTCAGACAGGATTTATACTTGCACCTTTTCGTGTCAAGTCAACGAATTTTTAACCATTTGAACTACTAGCACTATTTCAACGCCTTAGGTAAAAAAACAGATTTTTTGTCTTTTAAAATGTGTAGAAATTAAAGCCAGCAAGGGCTCAAATTAAAATACCTTAGAGAACAACAGTTATAGCCATAATAAATGTGAATTTCATCTGTAACGATGAACTCATTCAGAATTGGTATTTGTTTGTAATTGTGTATTTAAAGGGTAAAACGTTTAAGCCGTAAAAAAACAAATTAAAATTTCATATCCCGGTGAAGTTGTAAAAACCTCGCAGTTAGCAACAAATTAGCCATTCAAAAAAAAATTGAAATTTCTCTTATGGAGTTAAATCCTCAGTAGCTCATATAGTTAGAGCCTTCGTCGACTTAAGGCGATCCTGTATATGGCTAACTTTTTCCTTTTCTTTAAATTTGTAAACAAGTAGTAAATGCGGTTTATCAAATTTTCTTATAAAAAAAATGTTTCCCGGGATTGGACATGTGCCCGGTTGGCGATAGGCTTGCCACATTGTGGGACTTATTGTCTTTGTATAGTCGTGGGTGCCCTAGAACATGAACGTCAAGACACTGTTTTTACTTTCCTGAGGCCTTTTGTATTCGCAAAACACAAATTCTGAGAGATAAAAGTATGAAAGTTATTTGACTGATGATGTAGGTTTGTTGTGATAGATTTAGCCCTTATATCCAAAGGAAGTTCAGGAAGAAATTTTGGGACCACCAGGTCACTAAAACAGCCCAGTGGCAGTGGCGACTTCCACTACCAAAGCGCCACATCACCCACTGTCAAAAAGCATCCTCAGACATTTTAAGATCATTGAATGAAAGTCCTTATATTTACTTAATAATTTTTAACATTTGGGTGACAATAATCACAAATGAAATCGGTAAATTATTGTCTCACACGTGAAGGTTATGGCCTTTTAATATCTTAGACTGATCAGGTTTTGATAATTTTAGGGATCAGTAATATAAAAAGAAAACTAACGTCTACAGATGCACCAGTTCGTCCTCTTTTTATATTGTATTTTGTTTCAGATTTGTGTGGTATGACGAAAAAACGAATACGAAACGAAACTTATCTTAACGTTATTGTATGGAAGTGAGAGTTGGGTATGTCAGAAAAAGCATGAAAGTAGGATAAATGCACTACGGAAAATTTGTTATGTAACGCTCGCCGATCGCATTCGTAACAGTGAGATCCGAGAAAGAACGGTATTGAAAAGAAAGTGTTGGTGTTAAAATCGGAAAGGGCATGCTACGCTGGTTCGGTCAAGTGAAAAGAATGACAGATGAAAGATTGACAAAGCAGATATACAATGCGAATGTGGATGGATTTAGGTCCCTGGGGACAAAGGTTGACATTTCACGATCAGTTCCATAGATTTAGGATGTACTAGATAAACAAAGTCAGTTAAAAAGCGAAACCAAAAAAATATGCGTGAGTGTGAGTAAATTGTTTATGTATGAGTTAAAAAAAGGTTGTTAAAAAGTCACGTACGTTATCGATATCGATAAATTAACAAACTATTAGTAAATGAGCATATTTTCTTTACCCCCATCTATTATCATATAAACAATATCAAATTTTATGTTGTATGACTATTAAGACATTGTATTCGTAAAATATTGGCTTTATGTTTCACTAACATAGTGACTAATAGATGGTAGATTTGTACGCAAAGCCTATCTTTTAGGGTCACCATCTTTGTCTATTTCGGCCGAAACAGCAATGTTATTAATTATCATGTTCCGGTTAGAGCGTAAGGTAGCTGTTAAAATAAGTGGCATTATTATCCCGCCAAACAGATAGGAAAGTACAACTTTTTATATGACTTGAGACAGCAATCAAGCATATGACCCTCGTTGTGGATATGGACAACCATAGATTATTGACATTATACATCCTATAGGTGCATCGCTGTCGTGGATTCCTACCCAGACTAGTGGCTACACATCACAATACCACCAGTGATCTTGTGATGACCCATGTAAACTATGCTAGTCTTTAAAAGATACCGACGGTCTATGATTTTACGACACGAATACGGGGAAAACAAATTAATAGGCAATGGGTGATTCTTTCTATCAAAAGCTAATTGCTTAGTTGCTATCTTATGACATAAAAAAACTAGGCTAGGAAATAAGACTTAGTGTAAAAGTAAAGAATTTATATTGTTATATTAAAAAAATATAATTTAATATTTATTGTCCTCTAAATATTATGATCTTGTTTGATTGAGTCCTCAAAGCTTTGTCGAGTACACTTCAACAACTTGCTTTCGTGCTTGAAACGTAGAATAAATAAGTTTCTACTATACTTTTCATAAGTAAATACCTGTGATCGCTTAGTGGATTTTGATCTAGCTCAAAAACTACAATTTTTGAGTACTTTTAAAACATTTTAAGCAAAAATTATGTCGTCCATTTTTTTTGTTTCCATATTTTCTCTGAAAAGTTTTTAAGCTCTACATCACAACGCAACAAAATCATTAGTTGGATATGTCAAATATACATCTTCTGTTTTAGAAAAATCTCTCTAAACAATTAACGAGCTATGACACAGATCGCTTGGGTTTGATAATAAAGTATTAAAACATTCCTCGCATTTAATTTTACGAATAATTCTGTTTACAACATACCCAAAAAACATTAGTGACGATCATCATGGATATTTTCGATAAACAAGCTGTACAAGCTTCGCTTCGTAGATAGTGGTTCCTATTTTGAAATAACTCATTAAAATTTTTATTATAGTTTATAGACTTAACGCATTCACTGCCCCTCTTTTTTCTGGACCTTCGTCACACACCGCATTTTTCTATATGCATCAAACGCACATACGAGTTCATACTAATTTGATGGTGATTTGTTCCCATTGGATCCAAGTAATGATTCTATCAAGAGTAACGACAAACTTGTTTAAATTAAACATGTAGATAATTATTTAATTTTTATAACTAATCTTTTTATAATCATATCTCAAGTATTTTAGTTAATGCGGGTAATCTTTTCGTCAACATTATGGTTTTCATATAAAAATAAATTAATAGGATCACGCAGTAAAAAGTTACGAGGTAACACACATAAAAATACCTTCGAATTGAAATCCTCTTTTTTAATTCGGTTAAAAATGACCAAATGTGAGTGATCCAGGGAATAATTTATTAGACATAAATAGAATATTACAAAACTAATAGAACTCGTATGTGCGTTAAAGGCACTGGACACAGCTGGCTAAATAAATTAACTCACAGACGCGTCCAAAGCACTGGACGCAAGTAACAAATACACGTAAGTATATGCGTTGGTAGCAGTGAATGCGTTAATGATTAAACTTAATCATATCAAGTATTCATAAAAATATTATGTGTAAGTGCATCTCAGTCTTAAGTAGAAATGTATTTTACGAAACTTAAGTTGGTTAAACAACCAATATTGAAATCTCTTGCTATAGAGTATTTATACTTCTTGGTTGACTTCATCATTCATCGATATTTAGGACGTCACCGCGTTGTCAAGCCCTAGCGTAAACAAACAATTTATTATTTTACATAATATCTTTGCTTATTCCGTTTAAGGGTACAAAATACTCTTATATAAAGGGTACAAAATACTCTTATATAAACAATGCAAATAAATATATCGTAAAAATCCTTTTCTTAGCAGGTTAGTAGCAAAAAAACTAACAAAACGCAGTTCTAAATATTCTTATGTCAAAGTTGTATTTACCTATGAAATGTGTATTTATTGGGATTGTAACGTTTTGTAACATCTCAAGCGCTTACAGAACACGACATCGTAATTGCCTTTATAATTTCTTCTATTTAAATAAGATTTTTTAAGTAAGATTATGAAATCATTTCACAAAATTCACAGCGACGCACTATGACAGGAATACTATGAACTCTTACTCGCGTAAATATTGGCACATAGGTACCTGACTCTCTCTCTCTCTCTGTTCCTCTTAGGCAATTTGTATCTAGTAAAGACTTCTTTCTCCCACGCTTTGTTGATCTTGTACATTCTACATCTATGATCAGTTCACTCGGATATTATCCGAGGGTGGTGTCAAGAGTCTCCGAAATCAGCGTGTTTGTATGAAAAGGGTTATTAATGTGAAGGAAGCCAGACAGGTTTTTCAGGATCGTGCGTTGTCACATGCGAAGGACGTGACAATTTATATTGTTACCCGAATTCTTCCTTTATTTGTGTTCTGGTCGCGGAGGTGGGTGGTGGAAACGTTAGATAGGCTTGTCACATTCTGTGTCATTTGGAAGATTATTTGCCACAACAGTTATACTGTTCACGCGGAATTAACAAAATAAAGGCTACATTTGTTATAATTTACATATGTTATAATGGATTTCCGCAAAGTACCGCCACGCCTGATTCAATAAATATGTTCAGCAGAGATTTTGCAGAACCTATTATGTAACCTAGTTAAGTAGTCCAGCAATGAAAATTACTATTTAAAACTTCTCCGTGTTAATAGAACATATGTTTTTCTACCTAGTAAGTGCTCAGAATAGGTATGTCATTACCAAGACCGCTGATGGTAATGCTGTGCAGCAACTGTTACCTATAGGGATCCACCTCCCTTCGTATTTCTGACGCCATAATGACAGTGTTTGACGCTGTCGTGTTCCGATCCGGAGAGTTGGGTAACCGGTACATTTAAAAAATAGACCGAATATCTCGTCCACATGACGGCGATGCTCATACGACAATTACGGTTTCTATGGGCCATGCTTGTCTCTTATCCCATAAAAGAAACACTCTATAGTTCACTTCAATCGCAGGAAAATTAAGTTGTCCTACTCATATCCCTAGCCAAGCCTCCCAAAGCAGTAATTATCTATACTTAATATTATAATTGCGAAAGACTGTCTGTCTCTTTGGCTACACTGCTGACACGATTTTGATGAAATTTGATGTGTATTTAGCTAAAGATCTAAGTTTAAGCATAGGCTACTTTTTTTTCAAAGGATTTTAATACGCTAACAAAGTGGCGGATATGCAGCTAGTTCACCATATTTTTATAATGGTAAGCTATGTGTGTTGATAGTGGAGCTTTTTATATTTATGTTTAAAACTGATAACATTTTGTTATAGCATTCATGATAACATTTTTATGACTCTTCTAATTATAAGATACACCCGTCGTCCGTGGACTTTATAGATGTTATAGGTGTGTCGCCGTCACGTGACCTGGGATATTAGGTCTATACGCAAGTTTAATGGCTACCCTACTCTCTGGACCCAAAAGTGACATTGACCGCCTCATTTACCGAGTGGCTAGCTTACAAACTTATCTACACCGATTAACCGCGAGGTTTGGGTTCAATTCCCAACGGGGGTAGGCATTTGTATGATAAACATTTAGATGTCTGCATTTCCGAGCCTGGGTGTTTATTAAATTTATTCTGGTATCTATTTCAGTATTTCTATGTATTCGAATCGTTGACTAACTTGCTTACTTTGGGGTTAGATTCAGTTTGTGTAACTTGTCCAGGGATATTTAATATTATTAGTGATCGCCAATTGGTCGAAATTCGAACATTTTACTATTTAATAAACCAACCATGGCACCCACAATAAGCCGAACAGACTAAGTCCCACAATGTGATAGGTGGCAAGCCTATCGCCAACCGGCCACAAATCTAATTCCTGGGCAATATTATTTTTACCAGAAAATTGAAAAGGCACTAATTATTTTTAAGGTCCTCAAGAAGTCAAGTCCGACGCAGGACCGCTAGACCACAGAGGTGATTTCGGTTTTTGAAGTTTTAGTGCCATAATTACATTAATTACCACGAGATCTAAACGAGCTTCCGCAGGCAACCTGTAATGAATGGACGAAGTCGCGGGTAATATCTTATAATGTTTTATATGTTTGTTTTTATACCGCAATGCTCTAAAACCATAGAGACAAAACTTGGCTACGACCAGTAGATGAACCATTTTAACAAAACTGTCTACAATAGGTTCTATTATTATGTTTGGCACTATCTTCCAAGCATTCCCTAAAAGGGCGAGCACCGGGTTACTGGATATTACCCTCACCAAGCCTTGTAATGAGGAAGCTAAATACTCGGGGCGTTTGGAAGTCCAGGAGAAGTTAATTCCTTCGATGCAAAGGCTCTTATGTATTCTTTGGACGCGAGTAGAAAGAAAAGGCCAACTTTTGCCCTCTTGGCTGTGAGGTCTGTGGGAAGAGAGACGAGTTCTACCGTCGATATATATTCAGACGATCTGCAGCTCCTACGAAAGGGTTACAAGTAGGGGGGTGGGATACAGCGCCGTCAAGGTAAGTAGAAGAAGTGTTTTAACTGTTCTAGTTCTTAGCGAAGGGGTGGATTTAGTTCGTGAGAGTCTGATATAAAATTAGTGTTATTTTGTGTATGCATAAAATATTATCACCTCATGTAAAAAACCGTTATTTGACAGTGACACTGTGTCCTTAAGTGATAGTCATGAAGCTGTTTTGCTACTGGAGGTTTCAATCCTAACAAACACCTTATGTAATTTTCAAATACTCACTCTGATGTATCGACCTATTTTTCTGAGAGTCTTGGGATGTCCATAAACAAAAGTTAAACCGAAAGAGAGGTTTGTACATAAGAGTGAGTCGGCAGTATTTGGAAATAACACCAGGGGGCTGATTGCGTATCTTTTTAGTGATGATCATTGGGTAAAGTGTACATCAAATAACTGTACTCAGTAATAATCACTAAAAAGATACGCAATCAGTCCCCCGACATTTGTAAGAAACGTAACCTGTGTTTAGTTTTATAACTTCATGGGTAGAGTTCTGCGATGATTTCAACTACTTACTCGAGTGGCTAGTGTACACGCCTAACTAGACTTAACAACCGCGAGAGTTCGATTCCCGACTGGGGCAGGCAATTGTGTAATGAACATTTAGATGTCTGGTCTGGGCGGGTCTGGGTGTTTATTAGATTTATTCTGGTTATCTATCTAAGTATTTTCTATGTATTAGAATCATTGACTCACACCCATAACACCAGCATATAATATGCTTTGGGGTTACATTCAATTTGTGTAAAAAAAAAAAACTTTCCTTTCTTTGTTCTTGTTTACCTCCATTCGTACTTCTATTATGTCATTTCATCTTGAAAAGCGAAGTTGTAATTCATAATATACTTGTAGGATGGCAAACAATCAAACAGTTTCTTTGTTTACGTTTTGAACGGCTTTCCTTTAAGGCCCCATACTTAGTCAGCCAGAAGAGCCAATCAGCGCACTCCCCCGTTCCATGATTACTACGAAATATTGCGCTCTAAAGTAAATGTCTTAAGCGCCAAATCACTATTTTTGACACTACAAAAGTAATTAGAAAAAAATATATAAAATCTGAAACAGTTATCTTTTAGGTATAATACTTATCTATGTTTATGTTAAATCTGGTGTCGATATTTTCATAATTGAAGTAGACAGATGGGTTTTGCTTTCAAAAAAGGGTTGAAATGAATCGTGTTTTGGAAACACTAGTCTTATAAAGCATATTAATTTTAATCTTGTGTATTTTTGTCGCCAAGATCCATAATTGCTTTGTATGAAAAAAGCAGTATATTGATGACGTATTTTAGCATACATGGCCCCTTAAACACCAAATATTAAAAATACGTTGCCAACCAGAGGCTTGGATGTTGAGCAAATCACATACCGGATCCTTCAAACCGAAATAAGACAATGTCGAACACTGAAGTCGCTACGACAAGACAAGATGATGCTGTAATACTGAACTTTTCAAACTGTCGCAGGGTTCTACCACCTATATCCCATGTTATGTTTCTTTTCCAATCGCTCAGGAAATCCGTGTGCCCATTAATAAATGCACATTCAAATTAAAGATGTTAATAACTAATTTAATCAAAAGTCCGTTTGAGGAAATCTATTAATAAATGCGATTCGATGCTATTTTGCTTTTGAAAATAAATCCTATATCAAAACATAAATTAATTGAAGATACTTTTTTTATTAAGAATTTAGGTGATTATTTAAATTCTTGTCTGTATTAGGTACTAGGAATTATTATATGTTAACACAAAAACCTAACATGATTCATATATTTTTTTATAATATTGGAAGGCAAACAAGCAGACGGATTTCCTGATGGTAAGAAATTCACGCCGCCTAAAGACACCAAAGGTGGTAATGGTGCGTTGCCAATCTGAGACCGGGATGTAAGGCCTCGAGCAAAAGTAATTTTACCGGCTACCTTACCCTCCAAATCGGAACACGTCATGACGTTATGGCGGCAGGAATAGGTAAGGCGGTGGTACCAATCCAGGTGAGTCGCTGCGAAACCTAGTCAGATGTTACGGTGTTAGTGACGGAAAGCCTATGCTCGTCTTTTAAATAGTAAAGTAGCTGCCTGGCAGGAAGGCAGATGGTCTATTCTGCAAAGGAGCCCGGACCAACACAGGGGACAAAGGAGTCCGGACCAACAGAGGTATTTAAAATTAATAACATATTAATAAATAATAATAATAATAAATACCCCTTGGACAAGTCACACAAATTGAATCTAACCCCAAAGTAAGCAAGTAATATGCTTGTGTTATGGGTGTTAGTCCACTACTAACTAGTAACTTAGTTAAATAGATACCAGAATAATTTTAATAAATACCCAGACCTGGAAATGCAGACATCTAAATGTTCATCACACAAATGCCTGCCCCCGTCGGGAATCGAACCCGAGCCTCGCGGTTGATCGGTGTAGTTAGGCGTGTACGCTAGCCACTCGAACAACGAGGCGGTCAAAAACACGTAACAAATTCCCGTTCTTTGTAAATATGTAACTTTTGTAGAAAAAGGAATTGTAGGGAGGAACATCAATTGTACAGTTGATCAGTATAAACTAAAAGAACAATTTATATTCACATTATTTATTTATTAAATAACATAATATGTTCTAATATAAAAGTATCTTTACGCCCATATCCCCGAAGAGGTAGGCAGAGGTACAACCAAGGCACCCACGACTAGCCGAAGACACTAAGTCCCACAATGTGATAGGTGGCAAGCCTATCGCCAACCGGGCACATTTCCAATCCCGACCAACATTTTTTTATTAGAAAATTGGAAAAATCAATTTTCTTTTTGTTGGTCGACCCGGGATTCTAACCCGGGACCTCATGCAGTCAAGTCCAACACCCGGACCGCTACACCACAGAGGCGATTAATAATAATATGTTCTAATATAGTTTATAAATTATTAGCGTTTCCGGCAATTTAACTTTTTACCAATCTGGCAAATCTTTAATTTACTCTTCTTTTAATAGATGGTAAGTTATAGTAGCTGTTTATAGACATGGATAACACCAGGAGTAATTTCAGATTTGAACATGCTCTTTTCTTGAAGGTTTCAAGTCATAGCTGAAGGCAACTGGTTCCATAAAGGTGTTTACGACGAGAAATGTCTGCAGAGTCACCACGAATTCAAGTGATACTTTACAATGTAGCCACGATGTTCGAAGGCCACGGTGAATGCGACGTAGACAAATATAGATGTGATGGACAACTCCGGGTGAATGAAAACCAACGCCAAATCTAAAGCTTGCCTATTCATTCGACTAAGGTATTAAACCTATTCTGTCATTATAATAATAATGTTCGCCATTGTCACAATCATGAAAGGCTAATTACAAAGATTTATTAGAGATCCCGGCTAAATGTTCCATAACTTATTTCTCCTTTTTAATTTTTGGAAACGTGTATTTCTTACTATTAGGAAATATTGCTGCTTATCCTGTTATCACCTCTGTGGTCTAACGGCCCGATACTTAAGTTGCATACATGAGGTCTCAGATTTGGTTCACGTGTCATCCCGCGTTTTGGTTGTCGTCCGGTAGATAATACTCCGGTCCGTCCGGTAGATAAACTCAACAATTTTTTTTATTAGAAACAACATTACCTAGAACTGGTTTATTGTATATTTTGGAACAACAGTATCTCCAGATCGTGGGTGCCTCAGTCGTAACTTTGCTTTTATTTTTGGGGACATGGGAGTGGAGATATTTTGTTCTTATTTTTACCTTCCAGTACTACAGAAATAGCTGGAAGTAACATCCATCTTGCTTTGTAGACTTTTCGTGAAAGGTTTTATGCCGCAATCCCTACAAAATTATTTAGTCACTTTTATTATTTTTGAATGGCATAGCGAACAAGCACCGGGCTCTACTGAGTCGTTGCCTATAGAGTAATACTATACACTATATACTATAAAAAAATCTAATATATAAAATTCTCGTGTCACGGGGTTCGAACTTGAACTCCTCCGAAACGGTTTGACCGATTCTCGTGAAATTTTTTGAGCATATTGAGTAGGTCTGAGAATCGACCAACATTTATTTTTCATCCCCCTAAATGTTAAGGGTGGTCCACACCTAAATTTTTTTTTTGTAATTTTAAGACACATTTTTTTGTTTTTATTTTTTTATGATACAGCATATAAAAGTACATACAACCCTAAATTTTCTCCCTTTTATCACCAAACCCCTATTTTTTAATAGTCATTTTAGTAATTTAATCATTTTTTATCCCGGGTCGATAACTGAGCAATCGTCGTTTAATTAGTTATATGGCAAAACAACGTTTGCCGGATCAGCTAGTATATATATAAAAGAGATATCGTGTTAGTTAAACTATTTATAGGTCAGGAAAGGCTGAGCCGATTTGGCTGCAAATTGAATCAAGTGACGGACATTGGACATACTTTTTATCCCGTTCGACTGTAAGGAAACTAGGAAAAAAAACATTTAAATTTTTCCTGTTCAAACTGAACGAGTTAAACAAAGTTCTCCGGAATAGCTAGTATATCTCTGAACAACTTATACAAGTTGATCTAACTTCCAAGAGTAATAGGTGCTAGTCAACGATACAAATGCACAGAAATATTTATAATTTATAATAATATAGTAAACTATCTGACCCCGCAGACGTAGTTCTGTTATTTTTTTAATGTGACTTTAGTAAAAAATTGGAGTAAGTCATACCAATCACTTAGGTCTTACAGGTATGAAAAATAGACAGTACCCGATTCTCAGACCTACTGAATATGCATATAAAATTTGGTGAAAATTTTGGTGAA
>NJDC01002600.1:135651-163541 GCA_002245475.1 Calephelis virginiensis
TACGGCATGTTACTAAGCTTAGTATAAAATGATGTCATTTCTGTAATATTTTCCCCCGTGTTGGTTTGAGTTCCTTTGTAGAATAAACCATCTACCTTCCTGTTAGACAGCGCATAAAAAGCAAGCATAGGCTTACCGTCACTAGCACCGTGACAACTGACTAGGAGGTGAGTTTCGCAGCGACTCATCCGGATTGGTACCACCGCCTTACCTGCCGCCTTAACGTCAGCGCTTGCTGTTGAATTGTTCCGGTTAGTAGACTAAAGTAGCGGGTAAACTTACTTTTGCTCGGTGCTTAACACCCCGGCCTCAGGTTGGAAACTCACCATTGCCACCTTTGGTGTCTCTAGGCGGCGTGAAATTCTCACCATCAGAAAATCTGTCTACTTTTCTGCTTCTAATATTATAAAAAAATGCTCTGGAAATCTATCTTCATAATAAAATATATTATTATAGTCCTATATTGTTCCAAAATCCAACATATCCCGTCCAAATTTGTCCAAACTTCAACGAAATAAAAATATTTCAATTCGCAAAATTCATAAGAATACACAAATAAGCCATATTAAATGGCTATTTGTTGCATTTTGTCATTGCACATAAAATCAGCTGTTTGAAATTTAGTCAGCCATTTTGTTGATTAAAGTTTTAAACAAGGGTCCGAGGTTGTTTAAAGTGACAGCTGTTTAAGAGTATATTTAAACAAATGATTAACTCGAAATAGTTTTTATGAATAAACATTTTTTTAAACATTGTTTAAATTGGTGATTAAAAGTTACACAACGTTTATGAATAAGCCTGTAAGTCCCACAGTGAAATAGGTGGAAAGCCCATCGCCAACCGGGCATGTATTTAATCCCGGGCAACACTCTTTTTATTAAAAAACTGAAAATGTTCATTATCTATTTTTTTTGTTACTCGATCCGGAGATCGAACCCGGGGCCTCAAGAAGTCAAGTCTTACGCCAGACCACTAAACAACAGAGGCGACAATAAGAATTTCTATAAGAGTAAGAACCATTTAACCGGTTTTTTAATAGCACAGTACTTAATCGCATAACAAACATACAAAAATACTATCAAATTGATAACCTCCTCTTTTTAGAGCAGGTTGATTATACTATTTATTAGATAGTGTTATGCAATGACTAGATTATTATCACGCCAACTTCTCTAATCGAACCGAATATTTGATGCTCGTCGCTCTCGTGTTCCAGTTTAGAATTTAGGGTGGTCAGTGCATGTATTATAAGTACCTTTAAGTGCAGAGATGTACAAAATGGTTTTAAAAAAGCATTTAAATATAATATATCGCCTCTGTGGTCTAGCGGTCCGGGTGTTGGACTTGACTACATGAGGTCCCGGGTTCGAATCCCGGGTCGGCCAACAAAAAGAAAATTGGATTTTTCCAATTTTCTAATAAAAAAAAATGTTGGTCGGGATTGGAAACGTGCCCGGTTGGCGATAGGCTTGCCACCTATCACATTGTGGGACTTAGTGTCTTCGGCTAGTTGTGGGTGCCTTTGTTGTACCTCTGCCTACCTCTTCGGGGATATGGGTGTGAAGATACTTTTTTTTATTTAAATATAAAATGCAAAATAGTTTAACGTTATGTATATCAAAATTATGTATTTCTAAATGTAAAATAAGTATTTTTAAAATAGTTTTTCAAAATAAAATACCTTTTGACAAAATCGAATGACATTTTTATCTACTTTAGGTATTTATCATAATGAAATATAATAGAAATATTATGGTGAAGTGGAGTGAAATGGCACCTTATGTATGATATTTTGGTCATATTTTTTACGCATATTAATAATTTCTGTTATGTTATTAATAATAATACTCACTTAATTGAAATAAAGTAAAAAACTAGACTAACAGAAAGATAGACATGCTCATACATGGTTCCATTTTGTGAATTGTGTTGTCATTTGTTTCGGTTGATTGTGCACCTAGTTCTTATTTTATTATTATTAAAATTTACTTTTATTAATAACAATTAGACGTATATTGTTAATTGGAATTGAAAGGCAATCAAGCAGATGGATTTCCTGATGGTAAGAAATTCACGCCACCCACCAAAGTCATCTGAACCCCGGAACACATTAACGGCAAGCAATGACGTTATGGCGGCAGGAACTGGTAAGGAGGTGGTTCCAATCTGGGTGAGTCGCTGCGAAACTCTACCACTTAGTCAGATATCACGGTGTCCTTTCTGCAAAGGAATACGGATCAAAACGGGGAAAATAGCCTTAAATTAAAAAAAAAAATCAAATAGCCCCGGACAAAACCTGTAACGTTCCTATATGAAAATCATTTCAATTACGTCAGCTTTCAAACAAAACTATCCGCATCGAAATATGTCAAACCGTTCAAAATTTATTGCCACAGATATACGTAGGTACATATATTTTCTGTCAAGGGTTAGCTAAACCTCTCATTTTGCGACGAAGGTTAAAACAGCTCATTTCAATTGCTTAGGAGCTACGATGCAATAGACAAACACACATACATACACAACAATTAAAACTTATAACACCTCTCTTCTATGATGTGCTTAAAAAGAATTGCAAGCATTATAAAACATATCTACATAATACAGTATTTTAAAACTATGATCTATCACATTTAATTCATCAGAGGACCTCTCGTGAAGCCCGCGTCATCAGAAAATATGAATAGATCTAGTTAAGGTGAATTAAATGAGTTTAAACTCGATGGGTTTACGTCTCCTACCTTCCAGCTCCATCATCAGTCATTCATTTCATTTTTGTTTGACTAGAAATGTTGGCTAAACTATTACAAAGTATTTTGCATTTTGAAACGAATTTTAAAAATGCAAAATACGTCTCGAAAGGTATTTCAAATAAAATACAAAATGTTTTTAATAAAAGGCATTTAAATGAAAAATACAAAATAGGTATGTTGCATTTTGTATTTGCATTTAAAATATAAGTATTTCAAATAAGTCACATCTCTGTTTAAGTCGTCGTGGGTGCCTTGGTTGTACTTCTGCCTACCTCTTCGGGGATATGGGCGTGAAGATACTTTTCTGTTTAAGTGGCAGTGTTTCCTCATCATTACATCTTGGTATGACCTATATTATTGAGAAAGTGCTATGACTTATGATCCATGACCTATAAATTTTATTTTACTGTTAATGAACTAATTATTAGGAGTAAAAGTCGAGCAGGCTTACCGTCTTAATGACGATAAAAACAATAAAGTGCACTAGTTGTTAACCCCCGACGCAAAAAGCCCCTCTTTTTGCGTCAGGGCTTAACTAACGTCGGGGTTTTATAAGTTTGACGTGTCTATCTGTCTGTCTGTGGCATCATAACTCCCGAACGGATGCAGTGATTTCAATTTTGTTTTTTTTGTTTTAAAGGTAACTTATGTGCGAGTGTTCTTAGACATGTTTGATGTAAGTCGGTTTAACCCGTTTAAAAGTTTTGGGGATGAAAGTGGGGGGATTAGCCGAATGTCTGCAAACATATTCGGATATTTTTTTAAATTTTAAAGGGAAATTAAGTTCTTGTGTCAAGGGTTCTTTAAATTTTTATTTACCTCGTTCTGTATCAGATCGATGAATAATTTCACAAGTATTTTGTTTTGAAAAACCCCTCTTTAAATGCATCCAAGATATTATGGAGTCGTAGCCAAAAACACTGGGCAATTTAATTATTACCCTAATTAACTGCAACTGTAAATCAACTTGCATTTAAACTGATTCCCCAGTGTGGGTCCGGGTTGCTGAATAGACTATCTGCCTTCCTGCCAAGCAGCTCGTAAAAGACGAGCACAGGCTTATCATCACTAACACCGTGAAATTTTATTAGGTTTAGCTTCGCAATGACTCGCCCGGACTGGTACTACCGCCTTATCTATTCCTGCCGCCATAAAGTCAGAGCTTGTCGTCGACGTGTTCCGGTTTGGAGGATAAGGTAGCCGGTAAACTTACTTTTGCTCGATGACTAACATCCCAACCTTAGGTTGGCTACGCATCTTTACCACTTTAGGTGTCTCTAGGCGACGTAAATTAAAATCAGCAAATCCGTCTGCTTGTTTTCCTTCCGATATCATAAAATTAAAAAATAAATAAAACAATAAAACACTAAACTTCACTTGCTTAAGCATTTTTATTATTTATTGCAAAATAACAGTTGTTGTCCTGTAACTTATCCAATGCTGATATATCTATTATCTCAGAAAACCAAAGCAGATGGATGACGGTCTTGTAGGACTACTCTTAAATTTCGATTTCATCCTAATCGGAGGTTCATAATCCGCAAGTACTGTGGTCGAAAGTACCTAAAATGACATATTATCCGATTACAATTTCCAATTTGCATGAAACAGAAATTCAGAAATAAACCCTTTAACTCTGAGTCTAGAATGGGAGTTTGTTTTGCCGTTTCTTCTCCCGAATGCCTAGGTTAAAAAACGATGATAGTTTGTGATTGTAATTTAATTAGATTTTAAAAATTATTTGCTTAAATTGTATTAATATATGTATTTTAATTACTAATTTATACTAGTGGTCACCCATTGGTCGAAATTCGACCATAACAAATTTTAATATATTGTTAATAAAAACGCCATCTTCATTTCTCAAGACCAACTACTTTCTTTCTAAACTTTTTAGTGCGCCATCTGCGATCTTTTATCGTTATCACCAATATATTTGTTTGTGTGTGTCAAATGCATGGTAGTGTGGGTAATGTTTTATTTATTGATTTAATGTAATTTATAAGCATTATTATTGAAAAATATTAGCGATCGACACTTCACCAACACATAAACTATAAGTGTGCCAAATTTTGTGCTCCTGCGTAAGCGCAATTTTCGAAAAAGGGGTAAAAGTTTTGGCATCACGTATTGATATATATGCCGGAAGGTGTATGTGTGAGTTAGTATATTTTTTAATATCTGTGGTCAGTCATGAGTATCGTCGGTACAACGGGCGGCGCACCCGCGTGTAACATCGGAAAGTCATGAACAAAGTATAGTTATGATATTGTAAAATCTCGTGTTTCTTATTGGTCCGTTTGTCTTGAAGTCATGGATAAAGTTGTCTCATTAGCACAACAGGTGAAGCTTTAGCAAGTAACTCGTTTCTTATCGGTCCGTTTATTGCTACCACGTGTATATAAACCCTAGCGCCGCTTTTTTGCGGCAGACATGCTTTGTGCACGTCTCTCAATGTTTGGACCACTGTCTAGTACGGAGGTCGCCACTGGTAATGGTATTTCCCTGTCATAGGTTGACAAAGAGACACTTCTAGATCTCAATTGTTAATTCAATTGGGATCTGGGGGCCCAGGATGTGGGTCGTCCGGGGGTGAATTATTCGGTCGGCGTGGAGCCCCCCTTTCCTCTTCGGGGGTTTGGCGTTTGCGTAAGCATAGATACCGTGACGTGTTTACGTAGTGTTGTCATAGTAGCAGGTTTACTCCAATGCTTATATTGGTTTGTTTAGTAGCAAATGGGTGTACGCTATAGTTGTTTGTGCGTGATTGTGGTTATGTTTTTAAACAGTGTAGTGAGTAATTACGTAGCTACTCTATTGTTTATTATTATGAGGTTTACGATGTTGTACGACTAGATCAGGTGTTACGGCTTTGTTTGATATTTCTGAATTATTCACTAACTACCCTCAAGTTGTGAGCTCTCGGCCTACTAGTCCCGTGGTTCCCGTTCGGCCCGCGTATGTGTGATTCTCTCCAACATAATAGATAACTACCAGCGGCCCGGTACGTGCTTCGCTACGTATATGACCGCATGAATGACATAACACAACGAAACAAAAAAAGAAAAAACAGCACAATCCCCATCTGAAAAAAGTTTCAATTTCACTAAAATGAAATAGTCCGAACAAAGCCTAAACATTTGGTTTGGGTAGGTGAGCCCGTTCTTGAGTTAAAAAATTACGACGAAAAGTGGCATTGATTTATATATATACAGTCGTGGTCAACTAATTAGGGACACTCTTTGGTTAAACCGAATTGTGAATTTATTTTTTATTTTCCAACGAGTCTAAACCATATTCCATATCTCTTACATGTGAGTATAATTAGTCATTTATGTGCCCGATTATACAAATAATAACAACTTCTTAGACATTAAACCTCTTTACAGAATAGCTGATAGATTATCGTAGTGCTATTTGTCCAAATAATGCTAGCTGGCCATTTAATTAGGGACACTGAGATATTGCGTTCTATTTTCAAAATTTGAATCTCAATACTTTTTTTACTTCTTTTCTTATTGTTTCGTGGTAGTTTTGGCGGCAATCCCGATATTTATTTTAAGTATTGAAAAATATTTTGAAGAAAAATGGGTAAAAATAAAAGTTGCGATCCAACACTACGACAAATTATCATGAAGTTTGTTGTCGAGCATGGTTGGCCATACCGAAGGATAGCAGAACGTTAAAATTGTTCAAAAACTATGGTATACAATGCAGTGCAACATGTCAGACGCAATTACACAGATTTAAATGTGCCCAGAACAAAAAGATCGAGAAAAACAACTCCGCAAGAAGATAGAATGATAATCAGGTTAGCTAAGAAAGATCCTTTTCTAGGCTCTATTTTAATTAAACACGAAGTGTTTGGGACAGACGAAAGAGCTGGTGTCTCAGCGAGGACCGTTCGACGACGTCTGGTAGAAGGAGGGTTGTTCGGAAGAGTAGCTCGCAAAGTGCCGTTGTTGAAGAAAGAACATAGAAATGCTCGTTTGGCGTTTGCACGTAAATATGGACATTGGACCTACGCCCACTGGCAACATGTATTATTCTCTGACAAGACCAAGGTTAATTTGATTTCTTCAGATGGAAGGCAATACGTACGGCGTCCAGTAAAAGCGGAAATGAATCCAAGATTCACAAAAAAGCAGGTGAAACATGGCGGTGAAAACATTAAAATGCGGGGTTCATTTTCTGGACGTGGAGTGGGACCTGTGAGGAAAGTTCAGGGTAACTTAGACCAACATCAATACAAGACAATATTGGAGGAAACGATGCTTCCCTATGCTGAAGAGCATCCCCCTATTATATGGACGTTTCAGCATGATAACGACCCGAAACATACCGCCCGTTCAGTCAACTCGTTTCTTACCAGTCAGTCAGTATCGGTGCTAGATTGGCCAGCAAATATATATATATATATTAAAATATTTGCAAATCACAATGTGGTAGAATATATTAATATGGTTATTACTAAATTTATATATAGATAGATTATTTAAAATTGGACGTTAATAAAACTCTTACTTCTTGAGTCAGAGTTTTAGCAGGCTGGCCTTTAATAATGTTTGATGTTAACCGCTCAAGACGAAGCGGCACTAGCCAAACGGCTTAGAAATTGATGATGTCACCTTTTTTGTTAAAAAAAATAACTGAATTAATAGAAAAAAGTTTCCACTTGCTGTATTCTTAGATATGAGTAAAGCTTTTGATTTAGTATCACATAAAATTTTGTTAACAAAACTTGAGAGATGTGGTATTAGAGGTAAATAATTAGGATGGCTTAAAAGTTACTTAAAGAATAGAAAGCAATGTGTTGAGATAGCTAAAATAAAAGGAAACCGCAAGTATAATTCCAATTATCTTTTTAATGACGTTGGTGTAAATGTTTTTTTAAATAATACTATAGAGAATGTAGATTTTACCAACTTCGTAGGAATAAAAATTGATAAATTTTGTAATTGGAAGTCGCATATTGATTCACTTTGTAAAAAAATTTAAGTTTATATATGTGTTAAGACGAATAAGAGAAGTGTCAGGCTTACAAGCATCTGTTTTAGCATATCATGGGTATGTTTCTTCCGTTTTGCAATATGGTATTCCTATTTGGGGAAATTCTGTAGAACTAATTAGAATCTTTAGAGCTCAAAAGAAGTTGTGTTAATCAGTTGCATTCATGCAAGCCACTTTTTAGGTCTCTCAAAATATTATCTTTACCTTGATTATATATTCTGGCTGTATGTGTATTTGTAAAAAAAACATCATCATTTGTTTCAAACAAATGCTGAAGTCCAAGGTTTATCACATTTTAGAAATACTCAATATTTGCAAAGCTAATATATATTGCATGTCGATTCGTATATACAACCAGATTCCTAATAATCTTAAATCACTGCCATTAAAAAGATTTTAAAAGAAGGTATTTGACTTGTTGTTAAAGAAAACATATTATAGTGTTAAAGATTTTCTTGCAGACAAGCATATATACTTAATATAATCTTTGAAATAATAATGATAACAATTTATTATAATTTCAGAAAGCGGGCTATGGGTGAAAACCGTGGTACTACAAGGATGATAGGTTATAGTCCTGGCTGCCGGGGTGTTTATTTCGCCGTTTCTTCTCCTGACTGGTTAGGTTTGGAAACGGTGGTAGTATACGGTAGACAGGGTTAAATTTATTTACATTTTAAAATTGTTTGTAACAATATAATTCAATTTGTAATAAATATAAAACATTTTTTGTATAAACCTTTAAACATTGTGTACATAATTAAATAATTACTTTTATAAATATTAAAATATTTGCACACCACAATGTGGTAGAAGATGTTGGAAATCTTAAATAATTTTGTATCAACTTCAAATACGCATATTTCGCAAACAAATATATTTTCTTTCTTTCTTTTTATGTCATTTTTCATCATTTTAGTATATGTAATAGGCTAGGTCTTACCGTTTTTTTTTCAACTGGCTAGGGTTGGAAACAGTGGTAGTAGCGGTAGACACGATTAAACTTAATCTCTTTTTTTAAATCGTTTGTGTTAAATTATGAAGCTTGTAATAAATATAAATGAGTACTTTAACTTAATCATTTAAATAACTATATACAAATACTAGCTGACCGGGCAGACGTTATTCTGCTATCTTTTAAAATGAAAGCGACCCTTATCAAAATATAGAGGTATGAAAAATAGATAGTAGCCGATTCTCAGGCCTACTGAATATGCATATAAATTTGGTGAAAATCGGTAAAGCTGTTTTAAAGGAGTATGGTAACTAAGATTGTGACATAAGAATTTTTATATATAAGTTTTCATTTACATAAATATTAATTAAATATTTGCACACCACGAGGTGGCAGAATAAAAGTAAAAGCTAGCACACTTATTCCGCAAATAAGTACAATTTAATTTTATAAAACAGTGTATCAGCACACGGCTATCCTGTTGGTAAAGTAATGGAAAGAGACCGCGGGCCCTATAGGTATCATACACCATCGACGTTATAGGTGCATAGCTGTCCGTCGCTGGTTAGCTTACCCTAATATGCAAATCTAGCAGGGTAAGGTATGCTCTACCTTTGAACACTAAATTCGGCAAAGTTAGATAAAACGGATGATCCCCACTATCACCAGAACTAATGGTGACCCTTTGCTAGCCTTATTCGAACTGTCAGTAACAGAGGTATATTGACTATTCTAAACAGGGGACCTGAACCAAAAACCTCGTCCCTTTAAAAATTAGCCTCAATCTGACACTAGAGTATGAACCAAACAGTATACAACAGTATACATTTTATTGTAGATTAAGGCTATGAATTGTGAATTTATATGGTGTGACTGGTATGCATAATGAATATAAAATTATCAATTTAATGTTTGGCTGTAATAATAACTTTATTTTTTAAATCGAATGATGCAATTATTATTTTAAACTATTTTTTGACATTTTATTTTAGATTAATACTATGAATTGTAAGTGTATATTAATTAATTTAGAACATAATATTTAATCTCATTTCAAGTAAGTGTAAAATTTGTGCGAAAAAATAAGATAAATAGATATGTACTTAAATACTAATACTAATATTCATTTTAATTGTATTAAATCAATTCATTATTTATACTGACTGCAAATTAGTTTATTTGTATTAATTTTGCAATTGTACGCCTTATAGTCAGAATATAGAGCTCAAACCAAATTTGTTAACAACTAGCTATGTACCTATATTCGAACAATAAATGAATTATGAATTACAAATACTACGTAATAAGAGACGGAAGTGTAGCTTAAATGACACAAGACACTTGACACACAAAGACAGTTAAATAACATGGTGAAAAGGTATAACCCGGGTAATTTGAAAGTAAGTTTACATTCAGATTTAAGGCAACTAGCGTCATTTGATTTAGGTGAATAAAAACATAGCAAACTTAATACTTTTTTATATAAATTTTGCGCCAAACTGGTATGAACGTTACGGTGCAACTAAAAATTCTTAGAAATGGCTAAGGCTTAAATCTCAAACAACGAAACAGGTTTTCACGTTTATAATGTTACTGTCCAGTGTTATTGCCCACAGTGACCAGTTTAAGCCTCATATTTATTGACTATTGGCATTTTTCTGTTACGCTCAATTTATGATTCCAACCGATAGCTATAAGTTGTATCAGCTAGTGTGGCCTTGAACTTCCTAACAAATTGGCAGGTTTTACCTACAAGCTGGGATTCGAGAAGCGCGTTGGCCTTGGTAAACAAGGTGAGAAAACCTCATGATCAGATCTAAATATATCTGTCAGAGACTACGAAATGGACCCACTAGGACGATGGTTGAAGGCTCACTCACATGGACATAAGTTACAGAGCGAGCTCCAACGATTCCGTCTCATGACTAGACCCTAGTCATTTTACATAACCACAAAATTACTCATCTTATTTTTCCAGCAAAGTTGGGAACTGTAATAAACAATTAGTGTGAAACTGGGATCGCCGCGCCTTTAGTAGATATCAGGTAGCAAAAGTATGAATAATATAGATTCTACAGATTATAGTACTATCGATAGCTACTTTTTACTGAGGCTTTTATTAGTAACCCAAATAAATGAGGCTTTGGAATTTCCTCCCCGTAGATATCAGGAGAGTATAATGTTATGAGAGAATATTAATGATTTCAAAATTATGTTAAAGCGTCACTTTCTACGTTCACTGTAATTTAGGCTAATTGTACTAAATTCTAAAACCTATAATTAAAACCGGCATCTGCTTTTAGGATGATTTATTTTGTAGAGCATTAGATAAATTTTCATATTTTTAAAGCACTTGTTCCATACTTTAGGCCGCATTTGTGTATCTTATAATTTAAGTTTTAATTGATGTATTTGTAATTTCTCTGCATTTGGCTTACAATAAAGAAGTATTGTATTGTATTGTATGTATGAAATTCAGATTACGCATCACGCCCCGTTCTCACCATGTTGATCCGGGTTGAGTAGAATAGACAATCTGTCTCCCTACCAGGCAGCTCACAAGAGACGAGCACTGGTTAAAATATTGGTCATTATTAACAAGATCACTGGTGGTAAAGTGCTGAGCAGCAAGTTGTACGGGTAGGGGTCCACTGCCTTCCCCAGGGCTTCCCTAACTTATCTGTACTATGGCGCCCTTAAGACGTGAACTAGCCCGGTGACGTTGTTGAAGTCTATAGACGTACACAACAGTAGTCATTTCAAAAAAAAAAAGACGTGCTATTTTTTAACGACGCCCCTTAACCCACTCAGTATCAGAGGGGGGGCTGCTCCGGATCAAATACTTACCATTTATAGTACAAGCCTTATTTTTAACGACTCCTCTTGACTCAGCTCGCACCCCATGGTCCAAAATATAGTTACCAGTTATAATAAGTACAAGTTTAGTAACTGGTTCCTAAACTCGGATAACTCACTCGACTCGGTCGTATTACGCGATGCCTCTGGGACAATGCCACGAGGCCCCAGGGCGTTGCGACGCACAGTTTGGGAAGCCCTGGCCTTACCTGTTCCTGCCGCCATAAAGACCCGTCATATTTCGCCCCGGAGGGTAGAGTCGCTAGTATACTTGCATAATAGGGGTGCGTTGTTGTCCTATGGCCGAGATGTTATGCCTATTATTAATAGCGACGCACCTGTAACTTCTATTGTGTCTATAGACCATGGTTATGTCTTTGAATCAGGAAAGCCGCGTGCTTGTTCGCTCTCCTCTAACATAAAAAAGAGTGATTAGATAAAGAGTAATACACAAGTACATGAAAGCTATTTAAAAAAAAATCTTACCACTCTACCACCAGAGGCCTTGTTAGTGATGACTTATATTTTGACAAGTGCTTGTACGAGCTGCCTGGAATCAGATGATCTATTCTGCTCAACGGGCCTGCAACAAGTGTAGGTCCAGGCATAATAATTATATCAATGACATCAGTGCTTTGCCGTGTTCCAGTCTTGGATCTGGAAGTCTCAGAAATCATTCAGGACTGTTAAAAATACCGCATTTAATTAACAACTAAAATTGAGTGAAGTTATGAACACGAGCACCGTGATTTAAGATTTCGTTAGGGCTGCTTGCACGTTCGTTGGTTAATGGTAACCAGTTAAACCACAGTTTAACTGTTAAATAAAGATTTCTAGTGATTTAACCCTAGTAAGAAGCTAATTCAATGTTAATTTTTTTATGATATTGGAAGGCAAACAAGCCGACGGATTTCCTGGTGGAAAGAAATTTACGCCGCCTAGAGACACCAAAGGTGGTAATGGTGCGTTGCCAACTTAAGGCCGGGATGTTAGACCTCGAGCAAAAGTAAGTTTACCGGCTACCTTACCCTCCAAACCGGAACACGTCATGACATTATGGCTGCAGGAACAGGTAAGGCGGTGGTACCGATCCGGGTGAATCGCTGCGAAACTCTACCACCTAGTCAGATGTCACGGTGCTAGTGACGCTAAGCCTGTGCTCGCCTTTTACGAGCTGCCTAGCAGGAAGGTAGATGGTCTATTCTGCAAAGGGTCCGGACCAACACGGGAAAATCCATTTAATCCAGGAACATGCAAGTAGCCCTTAGTCTTTTGTCGTCTAGTGGTACGATTTTGGCATTGACTTTATCGATTCCTGGGTCGCACAACAAAAAATATTTTTCAATTTTCTAGTAATTAGACAACGTTAGAAAGGTATAGATTAGTGCCTGGTTGGCAATGGGTTTGCCGCCTCCCATATTGTAGGACTGAGTATCTTCGTCTTATTGTGGGTGCACTGGTTGTACGTTTTTTTACCTCTTCCAGGATATAGGGGTGTGAAGATGTTTTTAGGATACTTATTTAATTACGGCGTTGATAAATATCTTATATTTCTTGTGTCCGTGTGCTTGTCACTAAGCTCCTTCTAGACGACTGGACCGATTTTGATGAAATTTTTTGTGTGTTCAAGGGAATTCGAGAATGGTTTAGATTCACAATTTGGTCTCCTGTTAAAATAATAAGTAGTAGTTGTTGCTTTTAGATTGTGTCATATTGGACCCGACAGACTGCGCTACTATCGAAGAATTAATGTCAAGCGCTAGGAAGTTTGCTGGGTCAGCTAGTATAATATAAGTACATTCGAGAATAAGGAATAGTGGACGATCTGTCAGAATAAAAAAATAATTATCTGCACGCCCATATCCTCGAAGAAATTGGCAGATGAACAACCAGGGCACCCACAACTAACCCACACTAAGTCTTTCAGTGTGATAGGTGGCAAGTCTATTGTAATCGGGCACATATTTAATCCCAGTTTGTTTTGTTTTGTTTATTAGAATACTGAATAAAAAAAAAGAAAAAAAAATTGCCTGACTCGGGGATCAAACCCAGGACCCTGCTCTAACATTTATCATTTCTAACAACGACTAGACTTATTGGGACATAACAATAACGATATTGGATGTTAAGGCGCCAGAGATAGAGAAAAGAGTTGTAACAATGCCTTTGTAGCAATTGTAAAAAAATACTTTTCTAACGACGGCATCACTTTGGCAACTATTTTTGTGTTGTGGGCGTCTATGGGCAGTGATAGCAATTGTTTATCATATTTCATTGTAAGCGTTCTTCTTATAAAACTTATGTCAATAACACTTTGATCTCTGATGACCTTTAGAACCAAATTTATGTTAATGTAAAGAAATTATTGGTTGGCTTCAATATGTAAACTATAAAATCTGAAACTTATGAATCGATTTACAAAAGGATTTCACTATACAAATACATTATCCAAAAATAAATATTTGTAAGGTCTTACCATGGTACTTACATGTTTTTTTTTTTGTATTTGATGCACAACCAAGTATTTTTTTTTATGCAAGAACAAGCAAACAAATAATAATGTACGACAGAAAAAATGTAAAAAGTAGACACCGATTTCAATATTATGTCGTCTAAAGTACAAAAAAATGAGCCTTTTACTCGATTTCCCAGGGATTCTATCATCAGATCTAGATTTGGTGAGAATTGTCCCTTTTGAAGTACGCAGTATTTTTATTTTTATTTGTTCAGAAGTGACGGAGTAATTGATTAACATACATTACAAAACATAGGATTCAAACATATGTCGTGCTTCCTTTTTCAAGTCGGTTAATAATTGAGAGCAAAAAATCTAGAGACCGAAGCCTAAAGCATTGGGCAAATGAAAGTTCCTAACAAGTAGAGGTGCAGTGTGTCATGCTTCACAAGGCGACTGAGCAAAGCTGAGAAACCCAAGTAAGTAGTAGTAAGTAGTAGAGTTCAGGGAGAATCCTCAGCAAAAAAGGATTTGTTTGGAAAAAGATGCATGCCCTTAAAGTTATTTTTACCCAATGAAAGGGGATAGCTTAGAAGAATGTAAAAATGCTGCTTTCCATTCAATGGTTAATAAAAAATTCGATACTTCTTTTAAAATTTAATCTTAATATTAATATGTGATGCCAAAACTTTAGACCCCTTTTACGAAAATTGCGCGGACGCAGTAGCATAAAATATGGCACACTTATAGTTTATGTGTAGGAGAGGTGCAGAACGCTAATATTTTTCAATAATAATGCTTATTAAGTATATTAAATCAATAAATAAAACATTACCCACACTACCACGCATTTGATACACACACACAAATATATTGATGATAACGATAAAAGATCATAGATGGCGCACTAAAAAGTTTGGAAACAAAGTAGTTGGTCTTGAGAAATGAAGATGACTTTCTTATCAATAAGATATTAAAATTTATTATGGTCGAATTTCGACCAACGGGCGACCACTAGTAACTATACTTATACAAAGGCCTCTTCGAGTACTATTGGACAGAATATTCACAAGAAAAAACATTTCAACTCTGTGTGTGCTGTCCACCATCACCAGTTTTACATGAAAAAAGCGATAAAAGTAATTTAAGTAAATATTAAGTCTACCAATATATATATATATATATAACTTGTTTATGCAGCGCACACAGCGGAAGCTCTCAAGAGGAAAAAATCAACCGATTTTAAAACATTCTTCATTGGTACTCCGCTCTTATTGGTCATAGCGGATATATAGCCTTCATCGATAAATGGGCTATCTAACACTGATTTTTTTCCAAATCGGGCCAGTGGTTCCTGACAGAGGCAAACAAACAAATTCTTCAGTTTTATAATATTGTTATATTTAACTAAGATCTTTTTGGCTCTGTCCACTCCGCCTTGCATTAGTGATAATCTAAACTGCTTGAAGTAGGCATTTAGGTGATGGACGTTACTAACATTGTTAGCTAGGTGGTAGTGGTAGAATTTTGAGACTTCTGGTTGTGTATCACCACTTTATATCTGTCGCCTTCAAGTCTTCAGGCTCGTGTACTAGACACTAACCATTACTAATAATGTTTCTATAATAATAATAAATTATCTTAATTTCACGTAAACCTACAAGAGGCACCTGTGACGCGTCTATACAATACTAACTCTACCACTGGATCGGAACGCGGCCACACACTGAGAAGATCCGGCAAGAAAACTCAGCGGGCTTGTCTTTTTTCTTATTTTAAAATATGTTTACCGTTAATGTAATGATGAATTAATAAGAGACTAGCTTTCCCGGCGAACTTCATTCCACCCGTTCAGTTTGTACGGGATTTTCTTTTTCCTAGTTCCCTCGCATTTTTTTACCCTTTTTCTTATCTTTTAAACCTTCCCTGGACTTGAACAAATAATTCTAAGCCAAAATTAGCCAAATCGGTTCAGCCGTTTTCGAGTTTTAGCGAGACTAACGAATAGCAATTGATTTTTATATATATAGATTGGCATGAGGAGCAATTAATCTCAGGCCGTATTATCAGCCAAATATTCAGCAATGTTAAAGAATCCTTATTATTCAATTTACATCCAACACATTTCATAAATTTATTAATTGGAAGTTCTTTCATGTAAATAATTAATTTCCACTAGATACTATCTGCCTACCCCGTAAGAGTCTTGGCGTGAAGATAGGTATGTATGTATGTAAATATATTTCCCTATTTACGTTAAGAGTATCTACAATCCTATAAAAAAATACCATACATGTTTGATCATAGAAACCCGCCATATTGGATTTTATGTTTAGACTTCAATGAGCATGTCTAATTGCAGCTGAACGATTGAGAATAACTACCTGCCTTAAAAATAAGATGCTGCTTTTTCACCGAGTTCAAAAAAACGAGGAGGTTTTCAATTGGGCCGGTACATTTTTTTTATGTATGTACCGATTTCTCCGTGGTTTCTGTACCGATTTACGTAATTGTTTTTTTTTGTTTTATGCGAAATAGTTTCGAATTGGTTCCATAAAAAATTGATTCAGGTTTGCCCATTAGTTTTTATTTTATCAGCATTTTTTACCTATTTTCACCTATCCCCGTGTTTATTTTTATTAAATTTAATCATATCAACAATAAACTAAGAAGTATTAAATAAAAATAACTAAGTTGATTAAAACCCACTTCAAAACTAAAAATAAAAAATTATAAAGATTTAATGTTAATTATATACTACCTATTACTTATGTGTGCTATTTACTTATAGGTTTGAAAATATAATAATATAGGTTTATAATAATTATATTATAAGTAAGTATTAAATTGGATTGGCACCGACTTCAAACCTATTAATAATAGCACACTTAAGTAATAGGTAGTATATAATTAACATCAAATCTTTATTATTTTGTACTTTCTAGTTTTGAAGTTGATTTTAATTAACGTAGTTATTTCTTTACACAATCTGCAGTATCACATAGTTAAAAAAGAAGTTCACAAAACTAAATTTGCAAAAGAAATCTGTTTAGTAGTTATACGATAATCAAATAAAAGGACTTTAAAACCATCAAGCCTGTTTATCAAAAAAGTTTTTGAACTTTATAAAATCAGTTGAAAAAAGCACATAGAAACAAAAGTTCATGAATATTAAAATCCTCAACAAAATATACATTTCTTGTATTTTGATCTACAAACCTGATCTAATATACATAATTAAACAAGTTGTCCGAGTACGTACCTATTCGTATTCAGGCGTTGGGAGATTTATTTATTTCTTCGTGTTTTTTTTGTTAATAAAAGTCTGTGGAGAGGAAGTTTTGTATTGGGATGAAGAAGCCGGTTTTGTCAAACAGGATCTAAGGAGTATTTATAAATAAACATCTACGGACAAATTGATCTAATCATAATATTTGCAAAATATAATCTTTACACCTAAGTGCATCAAGCTACCATTGCAGAACTGTCAAATAAAATATTTGATTAAATAATTATTTTATGCGTTGTAGAAGCCATCAATATTCGAGCTTTAAGTATGCCCACCCGAACCCGGTGTTAGCACTCGCGTGTGTCTACACACCGGCCGCGAACGCGCTCGCCAAATTTAGGTGACCCCGGCACGTAATATTATAGGTCATCGGATCCACCGGATCCAATTAAACCGCGGCAAACGCGAGCCTCCCTCCCAATCCAAGCAACATTAACTCACAGGACACTACAACCGTCGGCGCCGGTCTCGGCGACGAAGACCTCTCTTGCACCCGGCGCCTAACGCCGAGCGACGAGCCGCCACTACTCCTCCATCAAATCCACCCAGTAACCCAGTACGGTCTCCCGGGAAACAGCCCTTGTTGCTGGCGTTGTAGGCAACAGTCCAATTCATTTAAATATTGATGTCTCGGGCTGAGCTCTCCGCTCGGCCCACAAAGCCCGGTGAAGTTGTAAAAACTGCGAGGTTGGCACCTCTTAGTTTCAGTCCAGTCGCAGTCCAGTCCAAAAACAAGTTTTAAGTATTAAAAAGAAACAGAGGTAACAATACAAATGTTGACGTCAGGCATATGTTCAAACATTCGAACTATATATTTTTATGTGAGTAGATCAGTGAACAAGCACACTAATCTCCTGACGGTTAGACATAACCGTAGCTTAAGACACCATAGATGTTAAAAGTGCGTTGCTGTCCTGTGGTCTAAATGTAAGGCCTATTTCTACCGGCTACCCACCTCTCAGACCGGAACATGACAGTCATCATGGCGGCAGGAATAGGCGGTGGATCCCTACCCGGGCAAGTTATTTTACAGAACTCTATCACCAATGGTAGTGTTAGTGATTACCTATATTTTAACCTGTGCTCGCCCCTTGCGAGCTGCGTGGCAGAGGTAGATGGTAAATTTTACTTAGCGGACCCAGACCAACACGGTATCGAGATATTAGTTTCTCAACCATGTATCTTCCTCCTTTAACAACTTCGAACTCTTTTTAACCCCCGACGCAAAAAGAAGGTTGTTATAAGTTTAACGTGTCTGTCTGTGGCTTCATAACTCATGAAAGGATGCAGTAATTTCAATTTATTTATTTTTGTATTAAAGGTAACTTTCGTGCGAGTGTTCTTAGACATGTTTGATGAAAATCAGTAAAGCAATTTAAAAGTTGTGATTTTTTTTCTCTTTAAATGGAAATTAAGATCTTGTGTCGGGAGCTTTTATAGTTTTAATTTTAATAGTTATTTTAGTTGCAATGTGGTCATTTGGCCGGTTGAAAAGGTCTTTTCTTATGCATTCCATATACCTATTATTCTCCATAGCTTATTCCTCCATTCAATACACAACAATATATTGATCGTCAGAGTCATAACAATTTCTTATTTCCAACCACTCATACATTAAACAGGAGCAAATTTCGCCATGCGGAGCGTGTATTTGTTTAAATTACTATTTTATAAAACTGGTTATAATCACACATAATTGATCTGGTTTTTTATTTTTCCAAAACGTAAATATTTAAATTAAAGTTACGAATTATAAAATGCTTCAAGAATTCCGATAACTTAGATTTACAACAAATCCATATTTATCTCTATTACTAATGTCGTTAACTTGTCTATGATGTAGATTGTAGATATTACTTATATTCACACACTCAATATTTTATGAATTTACTAAAGACTAAGTACTTAAACTTGTCTAGAAAAAGTGATTTACAAAAAAAAATGCAATCACATAAATCAAAAATTATAACTAATCTTCTTCTTTCTATAAAAAATCAATTGCTGTTCGTTGGTGTCGCTAAAACTCGAGAACGGCTGACGCGATTTGGCTGATTTTGGTTTTGTATTATTTGTTCTAGTCCAGGGAAAGTTTGAAAACTAAAAAAAAGGGAAAAACTGCGAGGAAACTAGAAAAAACAACATTTTAAATTTTCCCATACAAACTGAACGGGTGGAACGAAGTTCGCCGGGACAGCTAGTTCGTTACATAAAGATAGATTTTTTGAAAAAAGAAAGAATTAGTTGAGATAAAAAAAATTTGAGAAACGATAAAAAATCAGGAACATATTGTAGTATGGAGTGTAGACCTTGTACTTAAAAAGGTAGAGATTTTGGCCGAAGCCATGTTTTAATTAAATCGCTAAATAAAAGGAGGTTTCTTATGGGCACCTAATTTGGAGCAAGCAACACAAATAAACTCATAGTTTTGGTTTTATTAAAAGCTTTTGCGTGTCTGCTAAAGCCGTCAAACGGCTTAACAAATTTTAATCGAAATTTAAATGCTTGCAAAGTAGTCAATGCTTTTCCGCGATTGGCATGGGAATTTTACTTACGAAGGTGCGAGCATGGTTCTTGTAAACTAAGAAAAACTAATCACAAAAAAAAGTCGTTTCACAAAATGTTGTTTCATCCTGGTCGGGATGTGACGAACTCATCGCACACTGGTAGTTATGTATTAAAATAGATAACAGGGTTCTCCCACTTCTTCAGTCAGTCAGTACCATCTGGTAGAATGTTGTGACGCAAATCGCCTGGTGTGGTACCACCATCTAACACCACCTATTCTTTCCGCCATAATGTCAGTGCTCGCTAACGTCATGTTCCCTTTCTGGAGGGTAAAGGTAGTCGTTGAATGCGAACATATGGCATAAGACAGAAACGCACCAGAATCATCTACTTATCTTTAATTAACCCACAGGCGATGATTGTTTTTTCCCATCAAGATAGTGGCCTGTTTTTTTATATTACTGTAACGAGTGGTTCTGTAGTCCGATATTTATAATAAATGTAACATAATCGCCTCTGTGGTCTAGCGGTCCGGGTGTTGGACTTGACTGCATGAGGTCCCGGGTTCGAATCCTGGGTCGGCCAACAAAAAGAAAATTGGGTTTTTCCAATTTTCTAATAAAAAAAATGTTGGTCGGGATTGGAAATGGGCCCGGTTGGCGATAGGCTTGCCACCAATCACATTATGGGACTGCTAGTACTTTTATAAAATGGAACCCGGAAGGTGCAAAACTATTTAAACGTATTCAAACTATTTCTATTTTAGGTTACATATCTCCTTCTCTGCTTGAAATCTCGTTAGAAACGAGAACAGGTTAAAAAAATCCACTGAGACTACTAGTGGCAGAGTGTTATGCAGCTACTCGCCGGGGAAGGAATCAACCTCCTTAAATCTTACCTATTCGTATATTAATTATTCATATTTGAATTAGAATAACGTTTTGATAAATAGGAACAACTACACTTTTTTACCGCACAAACTGTAATTAGCACTCATATCAGGTGGATTTTCCTGATTGGTGGTTATCCTATTGGTGGAAAATATAAGGCTGAGGTCTGACGCCGAAAGCAGCTACTCTAATCGGTTTGTAATTGAAACTCAGTATTTACAATCCAGACTTTAACATTGTAAATGTGAATGTGTGTTTGTCTTGTTCTATCTATACACTTCTGAGTCTTTTACGTCAAAAGGGAGCAAAGAATTGGTGTTATTTTTTTATGAGGGGATAGTTGAAGCTTTGGAGAGTGATGAGTAGCCTGACTCTCTATTATCCTAGCTCCCTACACTAGAGGAAGATTGTACCTATGTAGCTACTACTTTTTAAATCATAAGTGTTGCCCGTGTTGGTCTGGGTACCTTTGCAGAATAAACCATCTGCTTTCCTGGGCCAGGGAGCTCGTAAAAGGCGAACATAGCTTCATTTTCACTAACACTGTGACATTTCACTAGGTGGTAGAGTTTCGCAGCGACAGATTAGTTATTAAAAAAATAATACGTTTATCAATAAACAATATGTTTTACATTACGTCGCTAAATCTCTTGTGCATTCAGCAGCGTTACTCTTTAACTAAATGTTAACAATTCGCTAATAATGTATTCAATAATATCTAAAATGACATACTCTATTGAAATCTATATTAAAGAATAACCCTAGAGTTCTTTGTTATGGATTTAGAAAGGAGAACTACATTAACCCAAATTTGACGCTAGGAATAGGTAAGGCAGTGGTACCAATCCGAGCGAGTCGCTGCGAAACTCTACCACCTAGTAGGATGTCATGGTGTTGGTGACGGTAAGCCTATGCTCGCCTTTTACGAGCTGCTTGACAGGAAGGCAGATGGTCTATTCTGCAAAGGAGCCCGGGCCAATACGGGGGACTAAAATAGTCACATAAGAAAAGTTACGAATCAATAAGTATTATAACCTTAAACTTGAAAATAAACATTATTTAATAATTACATATTATTATTATGAAATCGTAATTCAATCTGCATCTGCTTCGTAAAAGACACAAATCAATTTGATTTGAACATCTTCAATAACTTGTTTCACAGATTATTAACATTTATATTCTTTTTTTTTTGCTTCGGCTAGGGTAATCGCTTATAAGCTCCGCGGGTCACCAAATTAGCAAGTCGTGTAGCAGGAGCTGACCGGAGAGGAACAAGGTATTGTGACTTCATTTTATTCTGTGTAATAGAAATTTTGAATATTTCTGTAGACGCAATAACAACATGCAATGTCAGATCTTTCAATTTATCCCAAATTTCATTAGCAAACTTTCAAAACTTATTACTTTGATGATTTTTTGGATTATGAAAAATATAACATTTTTAACTTGACTCGGGAATATGAATATACGCATGAAATATTATCCAGTAGTATTAAGGTCTATTGCAAATGTCAATTGCGTCAAAATTTGTGAGTGTTCATGGTTTCTGCCACTTCTCTATCCCTTGGTCTCTTGACTGCAAGAGGTCCTGGGTTCGAATCCTGGGTAGGGCAACAAAAAAATTGGGTTTTTCCAATTTTCTAATTAAAAAATGTTGCTCGGGATCGAAAATGTGCCTGGTTGGCGATAGGCTTGCCACCTATCACATTGTGGGAGTTAATATCTTCGGCTCGTCGTGGGTGTCCTGGCTGTGTCTCTGCGTACCCCTCGGGGATATGGGCGTGAGATACTTTTTTTTCTCTATCTCTTATCTTGTGTATCAACATGTATTCAACATAAATTATTTTAATGCAAGGCAGGTCATGTTAATGCTGCATAATCAAATTGAACAAAAGTTATTGTAAGAATAGGAGTTTTTACAGCAAACTTAATATTTTTAAATGAAGAAACGTTAAATTTATAATTATATACCTATTGCGTACTGATTCTGATTTTAATACATTAAACTTCTAAGTAGTTTGAGAAATTGATAGGCTATTTATGATAATAAGCTAACTGAGTTGACAGACGTTGCCCTAACTAAGGATATTGTTTTTTTTATATTTTTTAGACGACCATAAAATAATCACCTAACTAAAAAATATATCGGACTACGCGCTAATAAATATAGCCTAATTTACGTTTTGAATTTCACCATTTTTCTACACGGACCTATTTATTAAGCGCAATAAGAAATTGTTTTTTTTTTCTTATTTTTTTGAGACGACCAACAATAAAAATTATATCGGACTACGCGTTTATAAAATAAAGCCTAATTTACGTTTTAAATTTTACCATTTTTCTACAAAGACCTATTTAGTAAGCGGGATACGAAACAGTTTTTTTTTATTTCTTTTGATACGACCAGAAATATTTACTTAACTAAAAAAATTATATCGGACTACGCGTTTATATATATAGCCTAATTTACGTTTTAAATTTTACCATTTTTCTACAAAGACGAAATATCTTTTTAAGCGGGATAAGAAGAAATAAATATAAGGAGTATAGTAAAAGTATGTTATGTTCCGAATAGATTTGACGTTAATCGCAGTCATGATATAGAGAGATAAAAATCCTAAAAATACCAAAAATGTATACTGCCGCCTTTTTTAATCGCCGGCACCTATTTTTTTAATACCTTCAATAAACGACTTATGTAAGTAAGTACTACAATCTAAATTTATTTATATAACTATAGATTAATAGTGATACATACGTAAAACAGTATAAGTGTTTCTCTATTGGAAAGTGTGAATATTTTTAAGTGTAACCGACTTTTAATTTACGTGATGTTGCCACGGTATTTTTAATACTAATGTTTTTACTGTCTAATGCCAAAACAAACAGACAAAAATCAATAGTGTTATTATTTAAGTTTTGAGTAATGATAATTAATGAAACCACTTTTAAAATTAGTCCATTTTTTATAAGATTGGAAAGCAACCAGACAAATTTCGTGATGGTAATAATTCATGTAATATATGTAAACACCAAAGATGGTAATTATTAGATCAGCAGGGCTATTCAGTATCTTTTTATTGATGATCACTGGGTAAAGTGTACATCAAATAGCTGTCAAATGGCGTGTTTTATATTTGCTATCTCTATTTTAATTCTGTCGGTCACTGGAGACAGCAAATATTAAACATGTCATTTGACAGCTATTTGATTTAGTGAATGTACAAAGGGAACCTTAACATATTCCTGGAAAAATTAATATAAAACGATGTCTCCTGATATCTACGGAGAGAGAATTTCAAAGCCTTACTGCTTGCGGCGTAAAGTCAATATTTATAACTCCTTTCAATAATTAGGGCCGAAAAAATCAAGGATTACACAAGGAAGAAATATGGCAATTCCGGTGAATGAGGATAGGCACTTATGCTTAGCACGAAATTCGGAAACGTTTTCATATTTGCGCAATAAATCTAATACAGAGATTTTGCAAATGCTCAAGTTTATTTATTAGCTTAACATTGAGATTAACATAATAATATAAGATCACAGAATAATATAAGGTTCAAAGTATTTTTTTAAAAATGGGATATATATATATAATCTTGGTAGGAATCTAAACCAAAATCAAAGACGCTTCATCAAGCAGAACCATTCTATCGACCTCTTGTAGTTGTTTAGCTAAATAGAGAGTTAATAAAAACATTTGTATTCTTTATATAGCTATTGTGCGGGATAATATTATTTTATCCAACATGATATAAACTAGACCAATTCATATTATAAACTAGCTGTCCCGGCGAACTTCAGTTTGGGAAATAATAAAGTATTATTTTTCCAATTTTCCCTGCAACATTCCCGGTTTTTTGTTGATAAAAACCTTCTTGTAATAATTACTAACACAACAATAAAAGAATTAGCCAAATCGGTCCAGTAGTTCGGAAGTTATGCGCTAACCAACACATTTAGCGATTCATTGTTATATTATAGATAAATTGGGGGCTGCTAACAATAATAATGACCTGAGTCTTCATTTGGTTTAGTTGTAGACTGAAAAATATATTCCACTTTTTATAATTGACTAGTTCTCAGATCATTATTACTGATAGTCATATCGTTGTGAAGATTATCCAAGATAATTATTGTACTAAACTTACTTTTGCTCGAGGCCTATCATCCCGACCTCAGGTTGGCAACGCACCATTACCACCTTTGAGGTCTCTAGGCGGTGTAAATTTCTTACCATCAGGAAATAAGTCTGCTTGTTTGCCTTCCTATATCATAAAAAAACGTATACCTATAAACTTTTGCACATTATCACTAGAATCTATTCAAAAACCAGGATTCTAAATTTATCATGTTACCTACTTATCATAGAATTTTAATGGTCCCCAAATTAACCAAAGAAAAAATATACCGGTTATCGGCGATAGAATCTGATTCCAATACCTACCTAATAGTAGTATTGGGTTTTTACTTTTTATATGCCAATTAAAGATTATTACAAAAGTATCAACAATTTTGGTATCGATTTAACTTTTTTTACTTTGATGTGCTTCAGTAACAAATAAACAATCCAACTAAAAGAAAATATAGAAATGTAATTATAGTAAATATAGTAAAAGGTATAATAAGATGCGTCTCTGTAATTTATCGAATTTATATGTTGTACTAGCTTTTCCAGTAAACTTAGTTTCACCCTTTCAGTTTGTGTGTAAAAATTAAAATATTATTTTTCCTTGAAATAAAATGTAGCCTCTGTCCTTCTCCTGGTTTTAAGTTACCTCTTTGTAATTTTTTAGCCAAATTGGTTTAGCGTTTCTTGAGTTATAAAAAGTGTAACTGTCACGACTTTCTTTTATATAATACTAGGTATTCCGGCGAACATCCTTTGTCCTTCCCCTTGCGCTAAGCAACCTTTTCAGCCGAATCGGTTCAGCCGTTCTTGAGTTATAAATAGTGTAATTAACACGACTGTAATTTATATAGATATACCTATTTTTAATCTACAGATAGATATAAATCGCCTCTGTGGTCAAGCGGTCCAGTTGTTGGACTTGACTGCATAAATTCCGGGTTGGGCAACACAAAGGAAATTGGGTTTTTCCAATTTTCTAATAAAAAAAAACGTTGCTCGGGATTGGATATGTGCCAGGTTGGCGATAGGCTTGCCACCAATCACATTATGGGACTCCTAGTATCATAGTATCTGCCTAGCTCTTCGGGGATATGGGCGTGAAGATACTATACTTTTTTAGATAGATATATAGACAATATGTTATAACTGTTGTTGCACCACGTCTAAGCCAGCCATGTCTAAAAAAATATTTTTTCTGCCAGGACCCTTTAAGTTATCAGAATATGAAGTATCTATTACAATATTTAACTTATTTCTGTGAAAATGGATAAACTCAGTTTAGCTGTGTTATCATAACAACGCAATACACAAATACACTTTCGCACGTATACGTATAAACATTTTTGCACATTATCACTAGAATCTATTCAGAAACCACGAATCTAAATTTATCATGTTACCTACTTATCATAAAATTTTAATGGTCCCCAAATTAACCAAAGAAAAAATATACCGGTTATCGGCGATAAAATCTGATTCCAATACCTACCTAGTAGTAGTATTGGGTTTTTACTTTTTATATGCCAATTAAAGATTATTACAAAAGTATCAACAATTGTAGTATCGATTTAACTTTTTTTACTTTGATGTGCTGCTGTACCGAAACAGCTTTTTTTTTTTACATGTTTGTTATACTTACCAAAACGATAACTTATTTTTGTTTATTTTTTTATATGATATTGGAAGGCAAACTAGCAGATAAATTTCCTGGTAAGAAATTCACGCCGCCTAGAGATTGCATTGGAATGGTGCATTGCCAACCTGAGGCCTGGATGTTAGGCCTCAAGCAAAAGTAAGTTTATAGGCTACCTTATCCTACGAACTGGAACACTTTAACGGCAAGCACTGACATTGTGGCGGCAGGAATAGGCAAGGCGGTGGTATTAAGTCGCCGCGAAACTCTACCACCTAGTAGGATATGTCACGGTGTTAGTGACGATAAGCCTTTGCTCACCATTTACATGCTGCCTGGTAGAAGGTACTATGTAATGAAATGAAAATGAAAATTATTTATTTGCGGAATATGTGTGTTAAAAAGTTGTTATAAAGATATTTAAGAATACAACATATTCTACCACATTGTGGTGTGCAAATATTTAGTTAATTTTAAGAAGTTACATATTTCTATAAAAATGTACATTTAAATCACAGCCCTTATTTACATTTTAATAAACATTTTATTTATTTATGAACATAAGTTTCATAATTTGTTATAAATTAATTCATTTTTAGTCCTATCTACCGTACACTACCACCGTTTCCAAACCTAGCCCGTCGGGAGAAGAAACGGCGAAACAATGTAGAATCAAAGACAATATATATTTACTAATCTCTGGTAGAATCTATAATGTAATAATGTAATGTAGAATCTATACTTATAATACGACTGTAGAAGAGTGAATTCTGTACATATCTTTAATATAAGAATGCGCAGGCTACTAAAAATGGGCAGCAGAACACATTTTTGACATTTAATTTTTTTTTGTATTTCTGTGTGTCTGTACCTCGAACACGACTCACCTTAAATCTGCTGAACCGATTGTAACGAAATTTGGAAGGTATTATTCTAATGTCTCTATTTGTTTAGAAGATGGTAGGCTTACATAAAAATGAAGATAGGATTATTTTTAAGCTGTTTTACTAAGGTGTTTCCCGAAGGAGAGGGGTGAAAGCCGAAATGTAAATTCACGTTTTTTGGAGTTAACACTTGTACTTATCCATTGTATACTTTATTTAACACTTTCTGTTACTTTCTAGCCAACCGGTTTCACTTTTTACAGCATCATCAGGGCTTTGAAACTAAAGATAAAAAGGACTTTTTTATTTAACGTTCAAAACCTATTTGGTTAGATGTAACATCTAACCAATTGGCTAGAAAGTAACAGAAAGTGTTAAATAAAGTATACAGTGGATAAGTACAAGTGTTAACTCCAAAAAACGTGTATATACAATGGAATTCCACCAAGTGCAGACGATAGCAAGTATAGATTCTAAAATGTAAATTATTATTCTCTATCACACATTAACCTATTGTGCCTC
>NJDC01002600.1:163547-200456 GCA_002245475.1 Calephelis virginiensis
CCGTTTCCAAACCTAGCCCGTCGGGAGAAGAAACGGCGAAACAAACTCCCCGGCAACCACGATTTTATTACTTAAATTAGGCTTAAATTTATTAAAAATATATATATATTTTATTTATTTACGCTTGTCAGCAAGAAAATCTTTAACACTATAATATGTCTTCTCTAATAGCAAATCAAATACCTTCTTTCTTCTAGAAAGTAACAGAAAGTGTTAAATAAAGTATACAGTGGATAAGTACAAGTGTTAACTCAAAAAAACGTGTATATACAATGGAATTCCACCAAGTGCAGACGATAGCAAGTATAGATTCTAAAATGTAAATTATTATTCTCTATCACACATTAACCTATTGTGCCTCTGCCTACCTCTTCAGGGATATGGGCGGGAATATAATTATTACTCATTAAAACGTAGTCAGTTTTCATTAATTTGTAGTATGAGTTTTACAAGTTGTCCCGTAATATTATCCAAATCACTAGTTTTATAGTTGACAAATTAGGTAAAAAAAAACTCAATATGAAATGACGATAATATGCTGTGCAGAATATTGTATACCTAGAGAGCGAAGTTCGCCGGACCGGCTAGTCTTTAAAATGAATCCTTATTTTCCTTGATCAGGCGTGAATGGATAGACCAATTTAGCTAATTCTTTATTTTTTGTTGTGTTATTGTTAGAAACAGATTCTAAAAAAACAATATTCATAGTTATCATTACATCGTTTGTCGGCTCAACTAGTTTAATAATAATTAAATATCTGTGCCGTTCTACTTTCATGTGGTTTTATTTTATTCTTTATCTACAGTGATAGGAATATGTAGTGTCTATTTGCCTAAACTTCGAAGAACAGAGACAACAAACGGAGACTTCCTCAGGACCAATTTTTTTTGGGACATCTGCCCCGGAATTCGGGACAGCAATTAAATACATTAAAAAATGTTTTAAGGAATAAGTTATTCGTCTATAGTTACCTAAAGTTTGCGACTAGATAAAACATTTATAATTTATAACACCTTATTAGTAACTTATCCAATATCAAAAAAATATTTATTTATTGATATAGTTTATTTTTATTGTTTTTTAAATATGACGTAATTGGAAAGCATGAAACAAAATTTACAGACTGAAAAAACTTTAGTTACAAAATGTTTATCTATTTATGTCATATTTAGTTTACTAACGTTGAGGGATGAATAAATCAAAGAACCAATTAACCATTGAAGTATAACATTTAGGACAATCAGTTTTACACGTTTTTTGGAGATAACACTTGTACTTATCCACTGTATACTTTATTTAACACTTTCTAGTTAACCGGTTTCACTTTTTACAGCACCATCAGGGCTTTGAACTAACTAAACTAACTAACTAAAAAGTGAAACCGGTTGGCTAGAAAGTGTTAAATAAAGTATACAGTGGATAAGTACAAGTGTTATCTCCAAAAAACGTGTATATACGATGGAATTCCACCAAGTGCCGACGATAGCAAGTATAGATTCAATCATTTTTAATAGTGTACTACCAACTGTACGGTTTTGATACAGATCTTGACGCATTAAAAGTCTATAAAAACTGAATTTCCATTTGTCAGGAGAAGGTTCTTATGAAAAGAAAAACCAGGAAAATAGTAGGGAAAATGAAAAAAACAATGCTTTTATCCATACAAACTGTTAGTAGCTGTTAAAGTCAGGCGAAACAAAGTTCGCCGGGTCGGCTAGTTATTTATGGTCCCTTCGTAACGACTTAACTGATTTTTTTATATATAGTAGGCATGAGAACAAATCAGATTAATGACAAACAGATAGATGGCAGAACGGCTAATGGAAAGTCCGCTAGCAGATAGTCCTATTAGCGGAGGTACAGTGCTACAAACTTATCTATTCATAATTCGAAATAGGAACTACATCTCTATTTCCTAAAAAAATATCCCGCTGTTAGCTTCTGAAGAGTGTACACCGAAAATCAAATTTCTCCAACTATCTAAATTCTTAATTCTTTTATTAATATTGCTACTTTCGAGGTAAATTTCTTAATCAGAAAAACAAAACGCCATTTTATAGAGATGCTGTTTACGGACATATGCCTAAGATAGATAGCACTTTAACTGTTGTAAAAATACTACTCCATTTCATGTGGCAATTAACTAATTAAAATATACTAGTGAAGTCGAAATCCGACCATAATACATTTTAATATCTTGTTGATAAGAACACCATCTTTATTTCTCAAGACCAACTACTTTGTTTCCAAACTTTTAGTGCGCCATCTGTAATCTTGTATCGTTACCATCAATATTTTTGTTTGTGTGTGCTAAATATATGGTAGTGTGGGTAATGTACTTCATAAGCATTGTTATTGAAAAATATTAGCGTTCTGCACTTCTCCTACACATAAACTATAAATGTGCCAAATTTTATACTCCTGCGTCCGCACAATTTTCGTAAAAACGGTCCAAAGTTTTGGCATCCGTATTAATAAATATATAGATTTTCTCACGAGAGAATATATTTGCATGATTGTTATCCTTTACCTCAAAATGTTAAAATCGGTAGCTTGTTTAGATGAAAACAAGCTTAACTAGTGACCTTGAACTATCTGGCCCGAACTTGCGAATAGTCTGAAGGCGCGGTTACCATGTCGCACCCGTTTTTCACAATAAACAACTAATAAAGGCTGTAATTTAAATTTATGACGAATGTGTTTGGACGAATCCAATCACGGATCTTTAATTAAAATGTATTTTTATCTTATGACCTATCGTTTTTATTTCAAACTAAATTTCAACTTAATAAAACACTGATGCTACTTTTAGCTTAATAATAATATGAACATCTCTTAATAAATGTTAGTGTTCCCGCGTACCCGTGTACCCGCGGCTTCGCCTGCGTAGTCTAGTTGCCTAAAATTTAGCTCTCCAGCCCTACAAGGCGTAGAGCTACAAATTAAGATAAAAAGTAGCCTACGTACTTCGACATAGTTTAATCTATTTTTTTAAATTTCAAAATCAGTTTAGCGTTTTTGGCGTGAAAAAGGAACATACACTTATTCTTTTCCAATTTTACCTCTGATGAATAGGAGAAATACATTAATAATAATAAATCATCTTTATTTCACATAAACCTACAAGAGGCACTCATGACGGGTCTCTTATATTATTCTCTCTACAGTTTTTACTGCATTTCGGCAATTCTTGTGAAATTCAACTGTATCATATTTCTATAACTTCCCATACTTAAGTGGTTTCTCTCTAATAGAAGATTTTTTGAAAATTTAGAAATACAGATCGTCTCTGTGGTCTAATCATCCGCCTTCGGATGTGACTTCTTGAGGATCTGGGTTCGGTCCCCGGGTTTAACAACAAAAAAAAATTGATTTGAAATTCTTCATTGGTGCTTCGTTCCTATTGGTCTTAGCGTGATGATATATGCCTATAACCTTCTTTGATAAATGAGCTATCTAAAACTGAAAGTATTTTTAAACCAGACGAGTAGTTCCTGAGATTAGTGCGTTCAAGCAAACAACGACAAACAAATAAATTCTTCAGCTTTATAATATTAGTAGATAAGTTCCCTAAATATGGACCACCACATAGTTTCCTTTGAATAAAATTTTATTTTTAGAGGATAGCCAAGTTATCTGATTCTTAGCAACAAGGCAAAATATTAAGGTATAACAATCTTGTATGAAAAATTGCAAAACAATAAATTTGTTTACGTATTTACTAATTATTGTAAAAAAATATAAAAATAGCACTTCAGAAAAAGGCTTATAAAATGGACTACCAGGTGTTTAATATGGACCCTTGGTATGTAATATGGACTAGTGTAACAATTATGTACTAAACAATCGTTTTACAATAAAATAATACTAATATTTGAAAGTAATGCGCCATTTATTATTCATATACATACTTAAAGAGCATAAAAACAAAAATTCAAACTTAATGAACTTGAGATCTGTTACAAAAACATTTTTGAACTAAATATTTATTTATTATTATATAAACAAACAAAAAATCGCATTCTAAATTAAATAATTTGAACTTGAGATTTATAATATCTTTGGAATCAGCTTCAGTTACATTTAATAACATTAAAAGGGTGCATAAAATAATTAAATCAAATTATTTGTATACGCCTTTACAAAATTCATATAAATAGATGCGACCATCATCGTCAACTCCAGCACATTGAGCATGTACCCAGCGGCAACAAGGAGGACACTGTATCCACTGCTCTCCACTCTTCCACTTCACATCATCAGAAATGAGATTCAGATTTCATTAAACGTAATTTGCTTTTTAGCAGTTTTTCTGTTTTTCCCAGTTGCCTTTTTAGTTTGTTTCTTTTTGCTGTCTGCTGCTTTGTTCTTAGTTTTTTTTATTCTTTGTTTTGTTTAACAATTTCGACATACTATTTTTGTTCTTAAGTTTTTCTACTTCCATTTTTTTCTTTATCGAGGTTTCCAAATCAATCTTGTATGGTGATGAAGTCAAAAACGTCGACTTTGTTTATTTTCTTCCCCGATTACTGTTTCTTTTTTTACTTGCATTTGGTATTGGAAACAACTGTTTAGGAGATAAATAAAATGTAAGGCCCGGCTGCATCTGCCACATTTGAGGTACTCGCTACAGGAGTCAATCGTTTAAGTGATAAATAAGATTTAGAGAGCCCAGCTACATTTTCTAAATTTGAGGTACTCGGTACAGGAGTCAATTGTTTAGATGAGCCGGCTATAACAGTCACATTAGAATCACTCAGCATGCTAGTTGTAATTAAGGAGGCAGTCTTATTTTTCAATAACAATTTGTTCAATAAGTCAGTACACAGCTTTACTAAAGTTGTAACTTGAACAATTTTAGTACCCTGTACGCGCTCATTAGTTATTTTTTCCACAGTAACTGGCGCTTCAATTTCTATAAGATCATTAGCTGGCGATTCAGGTTCATCATATAACGTTCTATCTGAATCTTCTGAATCGTAGTTTTTATTCTCTGGGAAGGTGGTAGTCGACTGAGGTTGCATAGTAACTGCTGGTTGAAATTGATTATTTATATTATTAATTTCATTCGGCGACTGAATGAAATCATGCTCTTTAAATACACCACGATCTATTGGATAAATTCCAGTGGCAAGAAATCCATTTATTGCAAGGGCAGCACGTTGAGAATTTATATAGGCATGACCAAATAGTTCCGCAATATCGTATTGCGTAGCAGCTTGAGTTTTTAAACGTATCCACTTGCGAATTTCTTCCGCAAAGTACTTTTTGAAAGGCCCCATGAAAGTACGATCGAGAGGCTGCATTTTGTGGCTAGAATGAGGTTGCAACGATAAAAGTTGCACGTGGTTAGCCCTTGCCAAATCTATAAGCTCAATATTACGTGTGTGACTAGTGTGGCCATCTAATATCAAAAGCACAGGCGAAGAGGAAGAAGGCTTCGCATACTTTATAAAATGGTTAAACCGTTTTGTAAAAAGTTCTGTTTGAATCCATCCTGATGGGTGGCATGCGTAAATAGCACCGGGAGGAGCTCCTTTCATCAATAGTGGATGATCTGGTTTTCGAGGGAAAATCATCATTGGCGGCACATATGTACTAAGTAACTGCGCTCATAGCCAAAACACAAGTAATTGTTGACCCTCTTTCAGCCGACGTTGTAGCAACAATTTGTCTTTTTCCTTTCTTCGCTAATACTTCGGGCATTTTGGAAGGTAATGTAATGCCTGGATCGTCTACGTTGTAGATATTATTAGGTCCATTGCCGTTTCTAATAAAGTGAAGAACTGATCGACATCCTCTTTATTAAAGCCTCGTAATCTAGCAAAAGATGTGCCCGTAGGGCGACGGAAAGACATTTCAGGATGTCTTTGGAGGAATAAGCGTAACCAAGTTTTTCCAGCAGATTCCTTTTCGGTAAAAAAATTATGCTTCAGTTTAATTTTTTTAGCCAATTGAAATACCAGTTTCATAATATCACGACATGTTAGCCCGAAGCCTGCGGCTTCTATTTCTAGTATGTACTCAACCAAATCTGTCTCAAATTTATCAGAAAAGATGGTTTTTCGACCCAGTCTTAAATTTGTCACTTCCTGCAAAGGCTTATCTTTTTGTTGATACAATTGTATGAGTGTGGTTTTCGAAACACCAAATGTTTTAGAGGCTTTTAAATAGCCCATTTTTTTGTTCTTTTATGGCTAATATAGCCCTATGACTATGTCATAGACTCTTTATCCCATTGCTGTCTGCTTTTTAATTTTGATACCATGATTTTTACCTATAAACAAAACAAAACACAGATAATAAAATAAAATGAAAGTCTTACAATATGGACCACTGGTCCATATTTAGAACTAACTCAGTAGTCCATAATATAAAATGATGACTTTGTGAGATTATAAAATTGTAAAAAAATATTTAAACAGAGTACGGTTACAAGCCACATCGCAAACATATCTCTGTACTACAACTTAAAGTAACAACAAGAAAATAGTAAAACTCTTAGATAACTTATCCAAAATCTTCATCAATTTGAACAATGTCAAATGTCTGTCATAAACTTGTAAGCGGTCGTACGTCTCGAGGTATCGACATGTACTGCGAGGCGCGCAGAGCGAACGCCTGGAACGTTGCCAACTTCACTTAGCTGTGACATCTAACGAGTTCTAACGGTGGTCCATAATATACAACTAGTCCATATTTAGAGAACCTACTCTATAGATAAGAAAGAACCCTAAAAGCTTATTTCGCTGGATTTTCAATCAGTGGAATTTTGGAGTTTCGATCTATTTAGACAAAAACTGAAGGTTTTCCAAGGATAGCTAGTTATATATAATTCTTATGTTCGTGTGTTTGTCACTGAACTCCTTCTAGACGACTGGACCGATGTTGATGAAATTTTTTGTGTGTCCAAGGGAATTCGAGAATGGTTTAGATTCACAATTTGATCTCCTGGGAAATGTTTTTTAATTATATTTTTAATAATAAGTAGTCGTTGATTTTGGAATGTTTCATATCGGATCCGACAGACTGCGCTACTATCAAAGCATTAATGTCAAGCGATACGAAGTTTGCTGGGTCAGCTAGTAACAATATATAATTTGGTGCACATAAATTAATTTCATTTGACAGTTTAGCGCAACTTTCATATCAAAAAATAAAAAAAATAAGTTTGCTTAGTTTTTTAATCCCCCAAATCCTATGACCCTAGTTTCCTTATATCTGAATGCCTTTAGACATACTTTCAAATTATACGGGTTCTACTTTTTCAATTAAATTTTATACAAATTCTGGTTTGCTATGTAGCTATGGAAGTCCCGCCTCTTATTACGTAGTATTTATAGTGAGTGAGTCGGGTGAGTAGTTCAACATTTAACCACCCAATTTTTTGAATGATATAGCGGGAGGTTATTTATTCAAATTTTAAGTTTGTCTTTTTGGTTCAATTCATTAATTTATTAGCTTCATAATTGCATTTGAAAAATGCCTTTTTTCCTTTAGTGTTTTTTTGCAGAAAAGAGTTTTTTTTTAAAAAAATGGGCATTGGCTAACTGTGTCCATAGTATGGTACACTATTAATCATGGTGTGCTGTACAGTTAACCACGATTGTACACACTTAACCATTAAATATATAGTTGCTACATCTAATAAAGAATTACGTCTTGCGATGTTATGAAATACATTTTTTTATTGTTTTCAACTTACAACTAATTAAGTTAGCTACAAAATACTGATACAATTCCAGACTTAACATTTTTTCCATCTAAAACTAAAGGCAATGTTATTAATTACGAGTATTTCAAGTAAGTAACCAATTTCAATAATCAACTTCAAAAATTTAAATTTATTTTCTCAATGAATATTATTATAATATAAAAATGAATTGCTAAAAGTATTGGCAAACGCATAACTTTCGTACTACTGAAGCGATTTGGCTAATCCTTTTTTGTTGTGTTAGTTATTGTCAGAAGAAGGTTTTTAATGAAAAGAAAAACGAGGAACATTGCACGGAAAACGTTAAAAGGAATACTTTATTTTTCTCCTTAGAAACTGAAAGGGTGCAACGAAGTTCGCCGTGACAGCTAGTTATTTATAAATCTTGCGTATCTGTGGCGATTATTATTTTTCCAGCAGATCTTCGTATTTTGGGATCTCGAGGTTTTGCTATTATTGGTGGTATGAATTCCATAGGTGAAATGAACGTTTTAGTTGTAGAAATCGGTGATTGGGCGACTCTAAAAAAACTGACGAAGGGTCTTCTGCATATCCTCCCCGTTTTCTAAATGTCGTTTTATTGCGGCCCATCTGTAAAAAAAAAACGAAAAATGGAAGAGTCAGCTACTCGTTAGAACAGAGTTAGACATGGTTAACTGTAGGACATGGTAATTTGGCTAATGGTAGACCATCCCCTACTCGATCGTTTTTAGTTAACGTAACTTTTAAATTATTTATACTTTCTACACAATACATATACTACAAAATACACAAAAGACATAATAATAGGATGAACATATTAAGATTTTTGTAGTAATTACCTGAAACTTGTGAAACGAAAAAATGATTACCTTCTTTTTTTAATTTTCGAGGCTTATATTCACAAAACTTCTTGTCATACAACCGTAGCACGCGTGAGGTCTTCACTGATTGGGAGACGCGATTAGTTGCCGTATCTTCTCCAAAATATCTTGGTTTTACGGAGCAGCAACGTCACATTTAGCAAATATGGCCATGGCTAATTGTGTACAAGTGGCTAACTTTTGAACCGTAGGTAGTTCAAAAGTTAGCCATTCCTACTCTTTGTCATTTGACTTCATATAAGTACGTCAGGTTCATAAATTATGTTTGACATGTATCTAACCTAATAATTGAATTAGTAATTTTGACTTTGTGTTCATATAATTGAATTTTGAATGATTTGTAGATTTTAATACAGTTTTAAATATTTATACATATTAAATTGTAATAAAATGTATGAATGAATTTATACGTAGGTATTATATGCGATAAAAATGGTGAAATGGGATTTAATTTTTGTTGTTTGTGTACTAACACTTGTTTAAAAAAAGTATCTTAACGCCCATATCCTCAAAGTTACAGGCAGAGGCACAACCAGGGCACCCTCGACTAGCCGAAGACACTAAATCCCACAATGTGATAGGTGGCAAGGCTATCTCCAACCGGGCACATATCCAATCTCAGACAACGTTATTTTTATTAGAAAATTGCAAATGTGCATTTTCTAATATTTTTTTATGCCCGACCCGGGGATCGAGCCTAAGATTTCAAGAAGTCAAGTCCGACGCCGGACAGTTAGACCACATAGGCGTATTTACATACCAAATTTTAGTTTTATAGGGCTGTGGTATACACATTGTTAGAAACGCCCATCCCTCAATTTATGATTTTGGTGGATAAAACTCCCAAGTTTCTCATTTTTTGTTGTTTTTATACTCGTACTAGTACAACAACACTTACAAAATCTCAGCCTAAGCAAGTAAATAGAAGGAATAGATTAGCGACGAAAGAGTGACAGAGATACGTCGCGTTAATGCCACTTTGAGACGAGCTGTTAGTCAGAACCAATAATTTCTATACCAATTTATCAACGAATTTGTGAATTAAGTGTTTTATTTCTTTTCAGATGAAGTTACTTTTGCTCGCGCTTGCCTTGGTGGCGGTCTACGCCGAGTTACCACCCTCATGCGTGAGACCCGTCTACTGCAACAGCAAGCTTCTTCACTATGTTCAAATGGCACAAATATTCCCCGACTCTAAGAGTTTCGTCGACCTTCAGTTGAAAAATGATGAACAAGTTGTCTTATCAGAGTTTGAATTATTACTCAAAAAGAGTAGAGATCAGCCATCAAAGGAACAACTTCAGGAGTTCATAAATGTGCACTTTGCCGTAGCCAACGAACTCGACAGCTGGACGCCATCAGACTATACAAAAAATCCAAGTTTCCTCTCGGGTGTACGGGACTGGAAATTAAGACAATTCGGTCAACAAATTAACGAATTCTGGCCTATGCTTGGACGTAAGGTCAGTCCTTCTGTATTTGAAAGACCTGAATTCTTTAGCATCATCCCCGTAAGTAACGGTTTCATTGTCCCAGGTGGCAACTTAAAGGAATTTTACTACTGGGACTCATACTGGATTGTCGAAGGTTTACTCGTGAGTGGAATGAAAGACACTGCTAAAGGTATCATCTCTAATTTTGTAGAGCTTCAAAGACAATTCGGACATGTTCCTTATGGTAACAGATATTATTTCCAAGAACGTAGTGAACCACCTCTATTGTCTGCCATGATAGCACTTTATTTCCAAGCAACTAACGATGTGGAATTTCTAAAGGCTAGTGTTGACGCCATTGAAGGTGAATTAGAATATTGGCTAAACACACAATCGGTGGTATTCCCTGTAAATGGAAAAGAATACGCTCTACTCAGATATTTCAGTCCTAGTGAAGGACCTCGTCCAGAATATTACTATGACGATTACACAAGTGCTCAAGTATTTAATTCTGAAGAAGCTAAAACCCAATTCTATATTGATATTAAGAGTGCATCTGAATCTGGCTGGGCCTTCTCTTCACGATGGTTTATAAACGAAGACGGTAGCAATACAGGAAATCTTACCAACATTCGTACGAGTGGTATTATCCCAGTTGATCTGAATGCTATATTTACTAACGCTATGCAAAATGTTGCAACTTTCTATCAATTACTGCATAACCAACAAAAGAGCCAATACTGGACGAATCTCGCAAAGCAATGGAAAGAAAACATTCAACGCGTTCTTTGGAATGAAGAAGATGGTATCTGGTACGACTATAATTTAGAAAATTCAGATTATCGTAAATATTTCTACCCTAGCAATGTAGCACCTTTGTGGATGGATATTGTTGACAAAGAGTTTATTAGGGAAAAGGCTCCCAAAATCGTGCAATATCTTAAGAAAACACAAAGCTTACAATATCCTGGTGGAGTTCCTGCATCTCTTGTTCGCAGTGGCGAACAATGGGACTTCCCCAATGCTTGGCCACCACTAGTAAGTATAATTGTCAACTCTTTGGAAGCTCTGCAGACTGAAGAATCCTCTCAGCTCGCTTTTCAAGTTGCGCAAAATTGGGTTCGCTCCATGTACCAAGGATTTACTGCTAATAAACAAATGTACGAAAAATACGATGTTGAATCTCCAGGTAAAGTTGGAACTGGTGGGTACATTACTCAACATGGATACGGATGGTCAAATGGTGTTGTTTTAGAAATATTAGCTAAATATGGACAAACACTGACAGCTCAAGGTTCACTTTATTTTAACTCATTCAACAATAAGCCATATTACCAGTCTGCTCCATCTTTTACATACTATAACAAGCCAAGTGCTTCCCAGGTTCCAACATTCTCTCAATATCAATTTTCCCAGAAAGTTCCTGCTTTCCCTCAATACCAAGAAACCCAAAAGACGCCGACTTTCCCTCAATACCAAGGAGCCCAAAAAGTGCCGACTTTCCCTCAATATCAAGTCGACCAAAAAGTACCACCTTTCACACAGTATCAAGTAGTTCAAAAGGCCCCTACGTTTCCTCAATACCAAGTAGCTCAAAAGGCTCCAGTTCCAGATAACACGCAAGCAGCAGTGACTGAAAAATCTCCACTACCTACTACCGTCCAAGCTTCAGTCAGTGAAAAGGTTACAATTGTGGATCCAGTTACTCAGAAAGTTCCTCTTCCAACATACAACTCAGAGCTAACCAACCAAAAGGCTCCATTTGCAACCTATTCTCAGTATCAAGTAACTCAAAAAGCTCCACTTACTGTAACCATTCAAGAATCTGTTACTCCAAAGGTTCCTGTTCCAACTTATTTTCAATATCAAGTAGGCCAAAAAGCACCACTTTCTACTTTCACTAAAGAGCCAGTTAGCCAGAAGGTTCCCTTCTCTAGTTTTTCTCAATATCCAGTGACACAAAAGGTTCCTTCTTCCACATATCTAAGTAGTACAGTAACTGATAAGGCTCCCCTTCCTTTATCCATCAAGGAATCAGTTACTCCAACAACTCCTTTGCCTCTATACACATCAGAACCAATAACACAGAAGGAATACACAAAGGACTCAATCACTGAAAAGGAGTCTTTTCCTGAATCAACTACTCTTCAGGGTTTCGAAGAAACAGTAACTCCTAAAGTGTCTATCTATGTTAGTACCCCATCCTCAGTTAGCCAGACAGTAACTACTCAAGAACCTGTAACCCAGACAGACGCTCTTTCTGAATATGTTAAAGAACCAGTTACTCAGAAACCTATTTACTCTCAATACTCGGTTTCCAGTACATCATTCCCATCTTACACTAAACATCCATTTAACCAGCAAACTACTATTGCTCCAGACTTCCAAAACACTGTTACTCAAAAGGAATACATCAAAGAAGCTGCTCCCACAAAAAACCCATTTTCTGCTTACACCCAGTACTCCGTTTCTCAAACTACACCTTTCCCATCTTACACTCAGCAACATGAATCGGTAGCTAAAAAAGTATCTTTTTCCGAATCTACTAAGGAATCTGAGAGCCAAAAGGTTCCATTTGCTTCTGCCTCCAAAGAACAAGGAACCCTAAAGACTTCCTTCACGTCTGTCTCCCAAGAGCAAGGCGTCCAAAAGACACCTTCTTCTCAATTCTTAAGCACAGTCGTTCAAAAAGCACCTCTTACTACATACTCTCAATTTCAAATAAATGAAAAAGCGCCCATTTCTGGCTTCTCTCAAAATCAATTTGCACAAAACGCTCCTTTCACTTCTTATTCAAAATCTGGAGTTGCATCAAAAGGTACATTCGGTTTCAATGCTGGAGTTAATCAGAAGACTCCTCAGTTTTATAACAACCAATATCAGTGGGGCCAGTGGGGTCAAAAATCTTACACACCTTCTCAAGTTCAGCAGCCCTGGAATGTCCAGTCATCTTGGGGATCGTACCAACCGTGGGGATATCAACAAAATTGGGGAACTCAACAACCTTGGGGATCTCAACAAACTTGGGGATTTAAGTCTTCTCTTCCCAGCTACGTCCCACATGTTGCAAACGCTCCAAAAGTTTCATTCGGTACATCTGCGTTAGTAACAGAGAAGAAGCCTACAACTTCCGTCATTGTACCCGCATTCGGCACCCCTAAGAGTTCTGTTTCGTCAATCACCGCGTCTACATCCAGTGATGAGAAGAGTCCCAGCTCTTCTTTCACTGCATCCGTATCTAATACAGAAACGGTTGTGGCCCCTTCATCAACTTCTTCCGCATCCGGGATTGAAAAACTTTCAGTTCCATTATTCGGCACATCTGTATCTAATACTGGTAGTGTTTCTGATCCTTCTTTTGCCGCGTCCACTTCAAGCTCTGGTAACTTACCTTCATTCGGTACACAAGTTTCAGGTGCTGGAAATGTTCCGGCTGCTTCCTTAAGCGCATCTGGTAGTGTTTCATCATTCGGTGCATCTGTCGTAGGTACCGGATACGTTCCAACTGCTTCTTTATCTGCCTCTGGTAAAGATTCGAAATTCGATGCATCCCTTTCAAGTACTGGAAATGTACCGGCTGCTTCCTTAAGCGCATCTGGTAGTGTGCCGTCATTCGGTGCATCTGTTGCAGATACCGGATACGTTCCGACAGCATCTTTATCTGCCTCTGGTAAAGTTTCTAAATTCGATACATCCGTCTCAGGTACTGGAAATACTCCGGCTGCATCCTTAAGCGCGTCTGGTAGTGTGCCATCATTCGGTGCATCTGTTGTAGGTACCGGATACGTTCCAACTGCTTCTTTATCTGCCTCTGGTAAAGATTCAAAATTCGATGCATCCCTCTCAAGTACTAGAAATGTGCCGGCTGCTTCCTTAAGCGCATCTGGTAGTGTGCCATCATTCGGTGCATCTGTTGTAGGTACCGGATACGTTCCAACTGCTTCTTTGTCTACCTCTGGCAAAGTTTCTAAATTCGATACATCCGTCTCAGGTACTGGAAATGTTCCAGCTGCTTCTTTGAGTGCGTCTGATAGTGTGCCGTCATTCGGTGCATCTGTTGTTGGTACCGGATACGTTCCAACAGCTTCTTTATCTGCCTCTGGCAAAGTTTCTAAATTCGATACATCCGTCTCAGGTACTGGAAATGTTCCAGCTGCTTCTTTGGGCGCATCTGGTAGTGTGCCGTCATTCGGTGCATCTGTTGCAGGTACCGGATACGTCCCAACTGCTTCTTTATCTACCTCTGGTAATGTAGGTAAATTCGACGCATCTGTCTCAGGAACCGGTACTGTTCCATCTTCTTCTTTATCTGCCTCCGGTAATGCTCCAGTATTTGGTGCATTCGAGTCAAGTGCTGGAGTCTTCCCTAAATTCGGAGTATCGGGCACCGGACAAGTTGCGCGGCTCAGCGGTACTGCGTCAGCTACTGGAAAATCCTATGTTCCTTCCTTCGGCGTAGGCGGCTCATTGTTCTAAAATGTTATACTTCCTATCTTTCCTCTCATTACTTCCCATCGACCTAAGACGTAAACTCTATAAGCAAGGTAATGAAAGTGAAACGATATAAATGTTCAACAGTTTGTAAAATCCAAAATATACAAGTTCTGTCGTTATAACTTTGTGACTGCGGTAAATCCACCTGTAGAAAGTATCTGTGAGTATTGTAAAATTTGATATTTTTTTAAATTTCCGTACCTACATTTTTGACATTGCAAATATTACATGGTTTTGAAGAAAACTCCATTAGATTTTAATATTGTGTTAAAGTATTATGAAGGTATCTTCTCAAGTCATCTTAATTTTAAGACGAGTTTTCTGTAAAGGAATGTATAGGTATTTTGTTTTAATAATTAAGAATGCAATGTTAACAGATATTATTGTTAAGTTTTTTGGAACTTTTAGATGGGCGTTACAAATGTTGAAATATATGAAATATCGAAGCTAAAATTTGTGTTTATTCCCTTTTTTCAGAGCGTTACCTGCACCTAATGATACAGTTCAAGTCCCTTTTTATGAGAGTGTAATTCACGTTTTCATAAATTATAGTAACTACATACATACATATCTTCACGCCAAGCCCCTTAAGGTATAGGCAGAGAGTATCGAGTACTAGACCTCACGAGCCTGACAAACCTGTCGGGCTTCCTTCACGTTATCTTACATTATAGTAACTAAAAGAGAATTAACAAAATTGATCCATCCATTTAAGTGTACTGCGATGACCAAAGGGGCTTTATTTTTAGATACAACACTAGCTAAGCTGAATATCCTGTTCCAACCATGAATTTTTCAACTGAGTCCCACATTAATTTTATCATGATCCGACTAGTTGTTTTTGAGTTATACCTAATAGTATTAGTAATACATACATTTTACACTTATCTTGAGGACCTCATCATTGATTGATCATCGGTGATGTCGTCAAAATAATTGAAAAATGTGTGCATTACTAAGTGTAAATCGAAAACTACTTGTAGGACGATGATAAAAATTTATCCCATATAAACTAGTTCGGAAACATCTGCTATCTTTCGAAAAGAGAATTATTAAATCGCCAAACAAATGAAATTGTTGGAGTCGGTTTTTACGCTTACGTATTTATTAACCTTCTCCTGACAATCACTAACAGAACAAAAACGAATTAGCAAAATTAGTCCATTCGTTCAAGCGTGATGAGATAAAGTAAAGAAATGGGTATTCATTTTTAAATATATGGACTAGCTGACATGACAGACCTTGTTCTGTTCTAACTGTGAACATTGATTTTATTGAAGTGAAAACTTCTTTAGCTGCGTGGCGTATTTTTTTTGGTATGGGTGTAAAGTGTAAAACATGGGTGTAAAACCTGATGCGTAAGACAAAATTAATATTGTACTCTACCACATATATACTTTCATGCTGATAAAGCAATTCGTGCAAAATTATTCACTAACCATTCCAAATATCAAAAATACACAACCTTAATATTCAAGTTTTCACCTCAAACTCAAAAATCTATTTATTGACATGGATCTATACAAAGATTCTTGTGACCCATCTATATAATTTTAAAAACTACCGGCACTCCAGAAGTGCCCGTCGTTTTTTTATTTAAATAAATGTACATTTAATCAAATACATTTGATGGCATCGTCCACTCGATTCCATTAAATTTGACCAGAGTAGTAAGAATATGACGCTATAACTGCAGAACGTAGAACCGATTTCCACGGTTTTGCATTCGTTGGAAAGGACTCGGGCTCCGTGAGGTTTGTAGTAAACAAATTTCAGGTAAAAATTCAACAGAAATGCAGGAAAACAGCGAAACGGAGTTCGCCAGGTTTGCTAGCAAGAACATAGAAATAGAATAGAAATAACATTACTGTGCTTAATATTATACAATTTGTACATGAAATACTACAGTTGATAAAATTAAAATAAATTAGAAGACAAAGTTTAATAAATTGACCGGCTTCTTGGGTACTTGGGTTTTAGAGGCTACCCTAATTTTTTATAGAGGTTCCACACGAATTAAAAAATTGGTTTGCATGCGTGTAGAATATAGAATCAAAATTTTGATTTGTTTAAAGCAAAGTTTCCACCAAGGTCACTTTTGAGGAAGGCGTGATTGGGGCGTTTGGATGATTCTTAAAACTGGAAAATGGCTGCACTATATACTTATAATATGACTAGCTGTTACCCGCGGCTTCGCCCGCGATAAATTGAGATGTAAGCTATCCTATCTCTCAAGTTGGATCGAACTGCACATGGTGTGCGAATTTTATTATAATCGGTTAAGTGGTTTAGGAGTCCATTGAGGACAAACATTGTGACACGAGATTTATATATATTAGATAGGCATTGGTAAGGCGTTATTACCAAACCGGGCGAGTTCAGCTATACCCGCATTGGGAGTACTGCCTTCTAATATAGGATCAGATACTTGTGATGCTGTATACAAATCGGTGTATTAGATTCTCATCTCTCTACCTTAGTCAATGAACCCAAACAGTTAAACTTTTTAGAACCAGCGCAGTGTCAGCGCCTAAATTCAGATATTTTGTATTTTTGCAATGTACGAGTAGGTATTTCAAACCACGATATTATTGTATAGGTAATAAGGTTGTATCTTACGTCAACACATATTTTTTTAAATAATCTTACTTTAATGTATTTAAATTAAAAAAAATCACGACAACTTTTAACAACGGGGAAGCAACCTCGATAAAGCATGTTTAATATCAATGAAAATCCTTTATAGTTTTGTTGTGAGGAAGCATCATGAGAAAGAAACACTATTTTGAAACATTTTTTTTGTTATCTGAATTGTAGATCTTTTGTTTATTACTTTATACTAGTTTCCGCCTCATTTCCCTCTTACTTGATAAGCTACCATAAATAGCTCTACGCAGCTGGTTTACCTTAATGTTTTGTTGGTTAAAGGGTTGAGGTCAGACAGCTTTCATGATATTAAAAACATGAGACACGAAAATAATAGACCATCGATGAAAGATTTTACCGCCATTGTTATTTTACCCGTTACGTGTACTATGTAGTAGGTAGGTACTTAATAGTTGTATCATTTTGTATACCTATGCTCTTTTCTGAGTCACATAAAAACTAAACACCTACATATTTAGATTTTTAGGCTCTCACACGGAGACCCGGTACAACAGGTATCCTGACCTTTTCCAAGGTTTAACCTTTTTCTATGCTTAAATTTATCGAATAGGTTATGCCATTTTGTTGGAAGGATAATTAATAAGAAATGGGAGGATAACCGTATGATGAACAAAAGTATTAATACACGTATCTGCATATATGTATAGATCTCCTTCTACAAAATATAAACAACCTAGCATCACGCTTAGAAAAAATAAAATTCTCTAAAAATATAATGTTATACCTTGAAACGAGCAATCCTTGTATTAAGTTAAGATAATATTATTTCTCGGAATCGGCTGCAAACGATTTTCTTGAAATGCGGCATGCATTGGTTATTTTAGTTGCTGAACTAATTGTCCGTGTATTACACTAGTGGTTGAGTCATTTATTACAGATCATGCCCATGTAATTTTAAGTTGTAATAAGAATATCATGAAAAGTAAAGCTGCATGCACTAGAGTAATTACTGATGAATGTGCTTGTGTCAAAGACCTTGAAGAATTTAATTTTTCGTCTATTGTGTCGATGAGTGACGCTGAACTGGCAGCGCATACATTTGTTTCTACGATAATGAAAATTGTTTATAGTCACTCGCGTACTGTAAAACTCTCTAGTAAACAACGCACCATCAAACCGTGGATGACGCCCGGCCTTCTGCGATGTGTATGGCACCGTAATCGCCTACACAAATTCACCAAGAGAGACCCTGATGTCCAGTTAGCTAAAATTACATATACGCACTATAGAAACTTTTGCAGAAATCTGTTGAAACGAGTTAAACAAGGTTATGAACAGTTGGAGTTTCAAAAAGCCAAGAACAATCCTAAGGCCACATGGAAGGTAATTAAAAATCTAACAAATTTAAACGCTAAAACAAATACGCCTATCGATTTACTTCATACAGCTACTACGCCCGAACAATCCGTTAACCTCGTAAATGATTATTCCAGTAATATTGGCAAAGAATATGCATCTAAATTTAAAACGGCATTGCCATATAATGAGTGAAATGCTTGTAGCTGGAAAATGACAGTACACATTTACTCTCACGCAAACACACACACACACACACACACACACACACACACACAAACACACACGAACTCACACACATATATGCACACACGTGTACACATACATGTATTATAATTAAAGTGTATTAACTTTAAAATCTGTTTTACTGTTAAATATGGAAGCTATGTCATATAACTTTATAAACATTATAATATTAAAGGACTAATAATTGTAATAGTTCAGTGAGCAGAACATACTTCCTCTTTGTCCAGAGGTGGGCGTAAATGTCTGCGACACAGTTTTTAACTATAGCAGTCGTTTACGTGCAATTTGTATTTGTAAACTAATGTTTTATATGTTCAATAAATCTTTTGAAATCTTTTTGAAAATATCAGGGCCTTTAATTCGATCTAACTAGGTTTCATTTCGATAAAATGTTGGTTTGTCCGTGTTTTTAGGCAACGAAAAAGCTATACATTATCATCAAAATACGCAAGTGAATTTTGCAACCTTGAGTCAACTTAAAATAGCTAACTACTAAATAACAATAATATTTTTTATTATTGATTAAGTTATTGAAATAAATATATTTTGATTTTGAATGATTCATTTAAAATTTAAAAGCTTGCAGTATGTTTTAAAAATTACCTATTTTTATACTTTACTTTTTTTCTGACCGCCTCGTTGATCGATTGGCTAGCGTACACGCCTAACTAAACCGATCAACCGCGAGGCTTGGGTTCGATTCCCGGTGGGGGCAGGCATTTGTGTGATAAACATTTAGATGTCTGCACTTCCGTGTCTGGGTGTTTATTTAATTTATTCTGGTATCTATTTAAGCACTTCTTTTTATTAGTATCGTTGACTAACACCCATAACACAAGCATGTAATTTGCTTACTTTGGGGTTTAATTCAATTCATGTAAATTAATATTTAGAATAAGCAATCATGTAATTGGCATGTCTATTGTATGACCATGTCCTAAAAAATAAATAAAAAACGCAAACTGTTTTTTTTTACTTTATATGACAGAAAATAAGTTTCACCATAGTCGAACTTAAGTTCTAAAATTAAAACCTATGTTGTAACATTAAAACACCGCGCCTTAAATAAATAATAAAGCTAATTCGCTAATCTAGACTTGTCCGTTTAATTTTGATATTTGAAAGGCACGACAATAATTCCTAGTAGTATTATAAATACGAGTGTATGATTGAATGTTACATTTGCACACGAAAACCACTTATCTAATAGTCATGAAACTTTTTACACATGTTCTTGTAGGTTTTAAATGTAATATAGAATACTTTTTTAACGATTTAAATGCGAGCAAAGCCGCGACTAAAAGCTCGTTACAAATATTTTTGATTTTCTTCTAAATAACATTTTGGTCGCCATAACTTCGTTCACAGGACTTTCATCCATGATGGGTTTTTGTCCATCTTCACCGCCATATCCCCAAATGGTATTCCGAGCCACAATCAGGGCACCCACGACTAACAGTAGACAGTAAGTCCCACAATGAGATAGGTGGCAAGCCAACCGGACACATTTTTTATGTTTTCCAACCAGGGGATCGAACAAAGGACTCCAAGACGTCAAGTCCGACCCCGGACGCCTAGACCACAGAGGCGACTAATGAAACAATATATTTTAACTAAATACACTCGTGATAAGTCAAGATATTCTTTCTTGTTGGTCCGGGTACGCTGTGTAGTCCAATTGCCTCCCAGTTCAGTCCAGTTCTTAGAAGGCGAGTACCACCAAGCAGTAAGGCCATTGGTGGTAGAGTGCTAGGCAGAAACTTAACCCGGAAAAGAACCCACCGCCTTTTTATTCCTGTAGCCAAAACGCCTGTGACATGTTTCATTGCGGAGGATCGTATAGCTGGTAGGCCAGTACAATAGCCATGTAAGGCGTCGCTGACCTGGGGCCAAGCTTGCACAGCTTGGCCACAGGTCAGCGACGCAACTTTAACATCTATGGTTTATATAGGCAACGTTCGTCTCTTAGCACATGGGAACATGTACATATCAACCGAGTGCTAGGGCCAATAATCTCAGCGAATAAAGTAGTGTTATATTATAATATTATATTATAATTAATATAAATATTATTGACTAATTTTATCAGCACTGAGTACTGATTCAACATTGATAACAGAGTTGCGAGGGCGCACGTTCTGAGTTAAATAACCTTCAAGCATAGTCAACGCAATGTCATTATCACAAGACGTCAATATTATGTGACATAAGACAGTATTCAAAACAGTATTGCTAAATATTTCGAGGGAGAAATACGCGCCGCCAGTTGAGATACTAGTGTCTGGTTTGCCGAGGGGCTGGCGCGGTCGATGGCAGTGAAAGCCGTTACGTCAGCTGTGATAGGGCGAGGACGCTCCGGTGGGAAACGATGACGCGTGCCGTTCATGGCTCTACTGGTGCATTTAACAACAGTTGCGGATCGAGCGCTCGCCCATTCGGTCCTCATTACTCGGTTACGTTTTACGCTACAAAGGTTATGTTTACAAACTGTGTCGATACTCACGCCGGCTGTGCTACGGAAGTTTTCATAAAAAAATGTTGATACAAGGACTAAAACGTTACGTGCCACTGTATCCAGTGTTGGGACTCCTTGGAGCCTGCGCTCAAGCTTTCACATTAACCCCGTCTTGCAATTCTTCAATATATTGTGCTGGTGAACTTCTACATAAGGTACAACTCGCGAGAATATTTCCTGATTCTAAAACTTTTGTTGATTTGAAGCTTTCTCGGCCGGAAAATGAGACGTTGGCGGATTTCGCAAAATTAATGCACGAAACTAAACAAAATCCTTCACATGAACAAATCGCAAGTTTTGTTGATCAGCATTTCATAGATGGAAATGAGCTTGAAGAATGGAAACCGCCAGATTTCGATCCTGAGCCTCCTATTTTAGGTAAAATTTCGGACCCTAAACTACGAGATTTTGCCAAGGCAGTTGTAAGTATATGGGCTAAATTGGGTCGCAAAGTACAAGGAGATGTTTTTAAACAACCTGATCGTTATAGCTTTCTTTATGTGCCAAATGGTTTTATAGTACCAGGAGGACGTTTCAAAGAATTGTATTACTGGGACTCATTTTGGATGATTCGAGGGCTCCTCATAAGCAACATGACTGAAACAGCCAAAGGTATGATAGAAAATTTACTATATCTAGTCGATAAATTAGGATATGTGCCAAATGGTAGTCGAATTTATTATTTAGGTAGAAGCCAGCCACCCTTATTAGCAGCAATGGTTGCTAGTTATTTTTCTGCTACTAAAGATATTTCTTGGCTTGAGCAACATATTGGAACTATAGAAAAAGAATTACAATATTGGTTAGATAAGAAGAAAGTGTTAGTGAAAATTAATGGCAAAAAATATGTATTGTTACGATACTTGGCAGATAGCTCTGGGAAAGGCCCTCGACCAGAATCATATTATGAGGACTATACCAATGCTCGTGTTCTATCAGACGAAAAAAGACGAGAAGAATTTTATGCTGAGGTGAAGAGCGCCGCTGAAAGTGGATGGGACTTCTCATCACGTTGGTTTGTGACAGCAAGCAATGAAATTGGAAATTTGACTGATGTTCACGCTACTCGAATATTACCAGTTGACTTAAACGCAATATTTGCGGGAGCCCTTGAATTAGCTGGTGATTTTCGTAGTTATTTGAAAGATAGAAGGCAAGCACAAAAATGGTATAGTTTAGCTAAGTATTGGAGAGGAGCTATAGAAAAAGTGTTATGGGACCCAACGGATGGAGTATGGTATGATTATGACGTCATTGCGAAAACACCGCGACGCCACTTTTATCCAAGTTGTGTGACTCCTCTTTGGGCCGAAGCGGTGGAAAGATATGATGCTCCCCGATTTGCCGAACGGTTAGTTCGCTATCTTCTCTCCTCAGGGGCTCTAGATTTTCCTGGGGGAATTCCAGCATCAGTATTACATTCAGGTGAACAATGGGATTATCCTAACGCATGGCCTCCGCTGCAAAGCATTCTCATTGGTGGTTTAGAGTCTAGTGGACATGAGGAAGCGCAAAGATTGGCCAAAGAACAGGCAAGCATATGGATTCGATCAAACTTTATAGGTTTTACTACATGGAAAAAAATGTTTGAAAAGTATAGCGCCGTGCAACCTGGGCACCATGGAGGAGGTGGAGAATATAGAGTTCAAGATGGTTTTGGTTGGACAAATGGTGTGGCTTTAGAACTATTGCAAAAATACGGCAGAGATCTGACTCTACATCATACGCCTGGTGAGACTTTACCTTATGTACGCCAAGTTTTGTAATTATCAGAAAAAGCTATGGATTGCCGGTGACCTTCATTCTTGTGTCAAGATCGTGTTGGTTTTTATGTTACGAAGCGGATGTCAATCCAGTGAGTGTTTTTTTTTTGCAATTTCCATAACAGTGAGAGCGGTTACCTACTTGTAATCAGGTGACTGGCCATAATGAGTATTTCTTGCCCAAAGTCTTCAAGTAAAATTTAAAGTAGGATATGTATCGTTAATCTTACCTATTAACGGTCAATACTAATAACCTGTCTGCCGATAGAGATAGGTATTTTAGTTTTGTTGCTAAGTTATAGTAGTATATTTTCGTTAATTATTGAAAAATAACAGCGGTTACCGGTTAACTGAAGTAAAATAGCACTATCTCTTGTCTTAAATAATTTATTACAGTAATTTTCTATAGCCAAATAAGTGTAAAAACTGTGTTTTTTCTTAATTGATTAAGTAAAAGTAGTAAGTAAAAACTAAATACGCTTACAAGAAATACCTAACAAAAAAAAGAAAACTTGTCTAAACCACTTATAAATCCTTGACAAAGAAAATACTGTAAGAAACTGTTACATAAACTAAATAACATTATATAAAAAGTTATTTCACACTACAAACTGGAAAAACCGATTCCTACTATTTCACAAGGTACCACGTCGTGATTTGATTATTATTAATTTGAAAGATAGCAAACGGTAAAAAAAATGGTCCCACATACATTTTATTAACATCCTATTACTATTTTTCTTATTACACTTAATAATGCATATTTTTTCACTTTTTTATACACTATTAAGTTTATCGGATCATGATAAAACTAATATTGAATTAAGAACTACTTTTCTAAAAAAGAATCATCAAAATCGGTTGGCTGTTGGCGAAGTAATCAGTAATCACGTAACAAACATAAAAAAAAGAAACATACAGTCGAATTGAGAACCTCCTCCGTTTTTGGAGTTTGTAAAAATAGAGATCATAATATTACGAATATATTATTCTTCAATAATTAAGTACGTACAAATATATTTTATTGTGTTGTATTTTTACTTACATACTTTCCAATTATTTTCCGACATTGTAAAACATTAAGGAATAATAATTACTTCATTAAAATTACAAAAAGTTCGTATTTGAGAAATCTTTTTCTTTAACAGAAATACAGTAAAATGAAGTATCTCCTTATAGCTCAGACAATAATAAAATAATTACCATAATTATGAATGTATAATTTGTTCGTAACAAAATATAAAAGATTGTATTCTAAATTTAACAACAATTAAGTAGATTTGTTTTTTATGTCAAATTTGTATAAGAACCCCCTTAATGGTCTGAGTCACTTGAGTAGACTAGACTATCTGTCTCCTCTGTCAGGCAGCTCGTAAGAGGCGAGCATTGATACAATAGATCGCCAACAATACTGCTGGTGGTAGAATGCACCAAGGAGTTGCGCGAGTAGGGATCCACCGCCAATTACTACAGCCATAATGATTCTGTCACGGTTCGGTCTCGACAATAGGGTAGCCAGTTTACTTGCACAATTGTCCTAACATCCAGGCCACAGGACAGTGGCGCAACTATAACATCTATGATGTTATTAAGCCACATTTGTGTCTCACCATCAGGAGACCCGTGTATTTGTTCGCATAAAAAGATGTTGTTATTTTTTAAAGCTAAGTAACAGGTATTCCATAGATTTCTTGTATTAATTATTTAAAGCCGGATAGTCAATAATATATAGTAAGGTAAGCTGGGTAAGGAAGTGACTGTCTACTTATTAAACCAAATTAGGTAATTCTCACCTACCTTCGCATCTACCTTCTGCAAAACTTTAAGTGCAATTTAAACACTAAAACGGATCAAGTCTTAAAAAATCTGTCCCTTTAAAGTGATTTGCAAGCTGTTTTCAAATTTATAAAATTCAAATATTGTTTTTAGAAAAATGTAAAAAAGTGTGAAATCGCCACGTATTTATTTGTTGCTAAAATTGAATAGGTATGTTTAAATATAAGTTTTACGTATTTATCGTATGCATTTTGTTCCTTTTGGCACTCCGCACCAAACATAAAATCCGTGGTAAAAATTCATGGTAACTCAATATCTAGAGCCAATCTAGGCTTAGACCTTAAACTGGCTTATCCTCCAAGCCGGAACACGAAAGCTGGAAACCCTCAGGTAAAAAAGTTAAATAAATAGATTCAGTGCCGTTCTAACGAATTTATTTTAGCCAGTTATTGTTTTGCTGTAGATAATTTAAAACAAATAAATATAGTTGATGATTTACGTGTCGAAGACAATAATTATCTCATGAAAGATTAATGTAAAGAACAATATTTAATTTTTATTTATTTTAGTATTTGTCATGAACGTTTACATATGCAACAGAGCATAGTCAAGTTAAAATTTAACATAGAAATAACTACGTTAATAAAAACGGACTTCAAAACTAAAAAGTAAAAAATAATAAAGATTGAATATTAATATATTTGATATTTTCCATCGTCGGCGCTTGGTAAAACTTCCAAATATTCATATTTTTAAAGAAAGAAACACTTGTACTGTTTTACTTATCACTTATAACTAATAATATTGGAGTTTAAGTTTTAGCCCTGATGACGCTGTATAAGCGAAACCGGTAGGCTACTAATTACAAAGTAATAAATTATAAGTGATAAGTAAAACAGTACAAGTGTTTCTTTCTTTAAAATATGAATATTAAATATTAAGTATACACAACCTATTATTTATATGTGCCATTTACTAATAAGTTTGAAGTCGGTGCAAAGCCTTAACCTAAAACTAAAGTATCTTCACGCCCATATCCCCGAAGAGGTAGGCAGAGGTACAACCAAGGCACCCACGACTAGCCGAAGACACTAAGTCCCACAATGTTATTGGTGGCAAGCCTATCGCCAACCGGGCACATTTCCAATCCCGACCAACATTTTTTTTTTATTAGAAAATTGGAAAAATCCCATTTTCTTTTTGTTGGCCGACCCGGGATTCGAACCCGGGACCTCAAGCAGTCAGGTCCAACACCGCTAGACCACAGAGGCGATTAGCCTTAAACTAATAATTATATTTGAAGTAAATATTAAATTGGCAAATTAAAATAAAATGTTAAAAATCGAATGACACTAGTTGCCAAAGAATATATAAATAGTAGGTACGTAATAAGAGGCGGGACTTCCATAGATACATAGCAAACCAGAATTATGTATGAAGTTTATTTAAAGTGACACATGTCACTTGACATAACATGGTGAAAAGGTATAACCCGTATAATTTGAAAGTACTTAAGTCTAAAGGTGGTCTAAAGGCATTCAGATATAAGGCACCTAGTGTCGTATGATTAAGGCGAATAAAAAACATAGCAAACTTATTATTATTTTTTTATATGAGAGTTGCGCCAAACTGCTAGTTGCCTTAAATCTGAATGCCTTTTTTCTTTCTTTCTTTAGGTTTTGGCCTTAACGTTAGTATTTAGCCATTAGTCAAGTAGTAATTTGCATCAAATTTTATATCAATTTCAATTAATTTTAATTATTCATCAGTCATAAATCGTCAGTAAGTCATGTCAGGCTCTTGGGTAAAACGGTGGCCTTTTTACACAAGCTCATGTAATGAGTTTTGGCGGCAACGAGGAAATATACGATACGCTAATTTCTTCATGATTATTTCAATTGTGCACTTTCACTGAACAAAATTTTACAAAATGCCAACAAAATTGACTAATTTCACTCAATATTAACACGAAATTCAATAATTATAAAAAAAACTTCGACCATCTTTTCTCTCGATGGCGCCAAAACTCCTGATTGCCTTTATACTTACTTTCAAATTAAACGGGTTATACTTTTTCACCATCTGTCTGTCAAGTGTCTTGTGTCATTTAAACTAAGCTTCATACAAAATTCGGGTTTGCTATATATCTATGGAAGATCCGCCCTTTATTACGTATTACGTAGTATTTATATTATATCCTTTGGTTACTAGTTTAGCGCGGCGTAACTGTTTTGTTGTTGCGAACGAATTTGAGCTGATCCTTATATTAATTCAACTATTAACAAATTCGCACAAATTGTATCAGGTCCACCTCATGGAAAATAGAAAGGACTGCCTAGTGGTGGCGCAAATAATTCACGCATGCAACAAAATGTAAGCTAATACCAATCTGTATAAAATTTTTACCTGCAAAACTGTCAGTTTCGGATTAAAAAAGCACGAGAGCCACAGATAATTGTATTAAACTTAAAAACCTGAAAGTAAGGAACATTACAATTTCTCTAGTTTAATTTCGAAACAATTTCTGTTCAGACGAAGCTAGGTTTCCATGTGTGGTCAATCCGAAACTAGGTTTAATGCGCAAAATATTACATAGTTATTCTACACCAATTATGGTATTACTTCCTATTTTATAAAATAAATTACTGTTATTGTATAACATATATTAAGAATATCTTAAATCCTATACATAAAAATGAATGCCCATTCCCCTTGGTCATCGCATAACATCTGAATGGATAGAATAATTTTCCTAATTATTTTTTTGCTGTGTAAGTTATTGTCAGGAGAACGTTCGTATGAAAAAATATTTATATTTATGACAAATTAGTAAGTGTCGGGTCAGCAAGTATAAATTAACTAGACAGTAGCCTAACTCCATTGGTGTAGTTCAAACAGCGAATAAAATTCGATTTAAATTAATTATTTTAAGATTTTTATAAAAAATTAAAAAAACTAACTATATTAGCGTAACGAGAAGACATTTTTGTATGAGTCCATATAAACTATTGTCGATATAGACTTACATTTAAAAAATGTGATAAATAAATGGTGTTTGTATTTAAATAGGAATAAGTTTAATGTGATATTTTGTTATGATTCGTGGAAATATAAATAAATGTTATACTTACTGTCTGGTTTCATTTTACTTCGCCATTTCATTCTGGGTACGTGCCAAGTAACTGTAACATTGATCTTTCACATATATATCGGAGTGGTTAAAAATAGAAGAAGTTACCTGCGCCGGCGTCTTCGTTTCCGTGATAGGTAATTAAATTAGGTACCACCTTTTATTTTACTCCTGTTAATGATAAGGTCATCATATTGAACTGATTTTCATACTCTGACATTATTTAAATTCCATGCATCGTTCTTCATAATATATTATTATCTTTAAATAAGTAATCACTTCATAGTACAAAACAAAGTCGCTTCCTCTGTCCCTATGTCCCTTTGTATGCTTAAATCTTTAAAACTACGCAACGGATTTTGATGCGTTTTTTTTAATAGATAAAGTGATTGAAGAGGAAGGTTTATATGTATATTTCATAACTGTGCAAAGCCGGGGCGGGTCGTTAGTGATAAATAAATATCATTGGACAAATTAGTCAAATTGATCTTACCCCAAAGTTAGCTAATTATACATATACTTGTTTTATGAGTACAGTTAGTCAACGATACTAATACAAAGAAATACCATATGATTAATATACGATTAACAGATGCTGGAATAAACACCCAGATAGGAAATGCAAACATCTAAATGTTCATCACACAAATGCCTGCCCCCGTCGCGAATTGAACCCGAGCCTCGACGTTGGTTGATGTAGATAGACTTGTACGCTAAGCTCCACTCGACTAACGAGGCAGTCATTAAATGTGTCATTACCAACAAATTACTGATTTACCTCTACCTGTCGTGTTCCGGTCCGAAGAGTAGAGTGTCCAGTATAGGTAGATACATTGTTATACTCTTTGGAAAGAGTAACCAGTAAACGTACACAATAGGCCTAACCTTTGGGTCTAACATCCCGTTCACAGGATAAAGACCTATGTACATATTATAATATCTATGATGTCTATAGTATTATCTCTTACCATCAAAAGAGTCGTGTCCTTGTACACTATCTTGCTGCCTTAAAAAAAATCCGGCGACTGAGATTGAGTTGATTACCCGATTACCCCAGTTACCGAATTGAGATAATTTTAATATTTTTCTTTCAGCGACTGGGACCACACATATTTTCAACGTAATCACAGACTAGTAAGAGAACCACAGACTATTAAGAGAACTAGAGAACTGAACGTAATAAAGAAAAAACTCTTTAATTTTTTTTCTAGATTATTAGGTCTAGATTTGAAATTATTCTATGTGCTTAGTAATATAGTAGCCAGCTTTTTGTATTAAGTTTTAATAGATTAAGTAAGGAGGTTTAATAGTAAAGTATTGTATAACGTTATCGTTATCTAATTGTAGCCCGATTATATTTATATTAAAAACAAGTTTAATTAACATAAAATAATAAGAACTTTCATCACATAACGCTTTTGTTAAAAATATAAAGAAAACATAATTTTAAACAGAAAAAAACTTTTTACTTAAAGACACTTTTTTGTTAAACTGTTCTAATTTTGGATTAAATTATTGACTTTTTTAATTTAATTTAGTGGTCCCAATCGCCGAAAGCAATAAACTAAAACTGCGATTCCACTTAAGCCGCTAGATAAGTCGCTGAATTTCTCAAAAAAAAAAAACAATTGATTAACAGCCGAATTCAGATATGTCAATTATTTTTTAACCAGTCAGTAGTTGACATTTTCCATACAAAATTGTGCCCTAAATGGTACTTAAGTGATGTCTCAGAATGAATCCGTAATACCTATTCCACACACTCGTAACATAACTGTTATAATACATTATGGATGATAGCTACTTGAGTAGCATAGGCTATATTTTTACCTTTTATTGTTATAATTATATTAACTATGGTGATAGACCCGACTAACGGCCAATATTAATAATCAATCCTAATCCAAAACTTGCTGTCCAAGATTAATATTTTGATCCATTTTTATGTTATCCCTTGCAAATAACATATCTGTGGACAGGATAAATATGGCAATTAGGTATGGGATAGGCCGCCGGATAGGCAGCTATCTAGATTGCTTGAAATCCATTAGATTGAGATACATTATTAACATTGGCCGTAAGCTCATTAGGAAAATAGGTATAATGCATTGGAAGTAAATCGTACCTACATTATTAGGGCATTCGATATCAAGAGACACCATGACTTACCCACATTTTGTCCTCGTTGGAATTTCCTCAAAAAGGTAATTCAATAATACACAATATCGTAAATAGGTCAAACTGATAAACAATTTCTCTTTTCCTTTATGCAAAACAATGCAATAAAAGAAACTACAATAAGATAAAACAAATATTTAATAATACTTAAATGTTAAAGTGAGAAATGGCATGTTTCGCTGGTTCGGTCATTTGGAAATTATGGCAGGTGAAAGATTGACAAAACAATACAATGGTGCCGATTCGCTTGGTACAAACTAGTCTAAACTAACCTAAAATTAGATTTAGAGCTGTCGAATCACGTTTGGTATTCTGCTGTACACATCTAAACTAAAATTTTAGCTTGACAGATCTAAAACATTTTAGTCGTTCAATTTAGGTTTTTCGTATTCTGATGTTCATGTTTTATGTCAAATTTCATATGCGATAAAAAGATATACAATGCGAATGTGGATGGATGTAGGTACCCGGGGAGACCGAGGTTGACATTCCACGATCAAATTACTCGGGTGTTATTCAAGGATGATGTCAAGAGTCTCCGATACCTGTGTGTTTGTATGAAAAGGGTAATGAATGTGGTAGAAGCCAGAAAGGTCTGCAAGTATCGTAAGATTTGGCACTCAACAAATTGCCTGTAAATTGCCCCTAAGCAAATATTTTTTTAAGATATTGGAAGGCAACCTAGCAGACAGATTTCCTGATGGTAAGAAATTCACGCCGCCTAGAGACACCAAAGGTGGTAATGGTGCGTTGCCAACTTGAGGGCGGAATGTTAGGCCTCGAGCAAAAGTAAGTTTACCTTACGCTCCAAACGGAACACGTCATGACGTTATGACGGTATAGGAATAGGTATAGGTAAGGCGGGTGATACGAATCCGGGTGAGTCGCTGCAAAACTCTACCACCTAGTCAGATGTCACGGTGTTAGTGACGGTAGGCCTATGCTCGCCTTTTACGAGCTGCCTGGCAGGAAGGCAGATGGCCTATTCTGCAAAGGAGCTCGAACCAACACAGGAGAAAACGGGGGAGTTTCAGATTGGATAGTTTTTAACCGACTCCTAAAAAGGAAGAAGTTTTCAATTCAACTGTATGTTTATATGTTTATTACGCGATACATGGCCAATAGCCTACCGATTTACATGGTTCTACTTCATAAAGATAAGTAAGGTGTGATTCCGAGGTGATACTACATCAATTTTGTTATGTTCCGACTGGAGATTTTTAACCGAGTTCAAAAAAACGGGTTCTCAACTGTAGTTATTTTTGTTGAGTTTTATATTTAAAATACATAAACGAAAATTATATGCATTATAGTATAACTCATAAACTATGTTTATAAAATTTTATGGGACCATTTTGGAATCTTTGGCTATCTTATGGCTGTAAATGATTTCTACAATTTCTTTCTATAATTAATAAATAATTTTATGAAACACATTTAAACTGAACCTATAATAAGGCTTTAGGTAATTGACGGGTTTCGAACCATCGCCCTTTACCCTAAAAACATTTTACGCCTGTACAAATATCACCATCAACATTTATGTTTTAATTTTTAAATAATTTTGTTTATTTAACAACAGTTCGTGGATTTGCGAAATTTGATTGCGTTATATATTTTACAGCAATGTCATCTTTATGAAATAGAAAACATATGCAATTAGTGTAATTAATACGATTATTGCTAATATGGCATATACATATAATCCTATTAACATTAAAACTACGTCAGTGTATGTTTGTGTGCTTATTCTATTTTTAACCTCAACGCCAAGTAAGGATTGTTAGGTAAAAGTTTGACGCGTGCGCGCTTGTGTGTGTGAGAGAGAGAGAGAGAGAGAGAGAGAGAGTATTTGTGGCAACGTAGCTGGTCAGCTTTATTTGTTTGATATCTTATAAAAACTAGCTGTTTCGGCGAACTTCGTTTCACCCATTCCAATCGAAAAGGGGTTTTCCCTGGATTCCTCGCAGTCGGACGGGATAAAAAGTACCCTATGACCGTCTCGTAGTTGTAAGCTACCTCTCCGTTTGTTTTGAGCAAAATTTTCTTCCGTCGTTCTCGACTTATATTTGGTGTAACTAATACGACTTTTTTTCATCAGAATGATACTAAATCATCATCAATATTACATTTATTCTGGAAAGTATCTATTTAGTATCTTTACGCCCATATCCCCGAAGAGGTAGGCAGAGGCACAACCAAGGCATCCACGACTAGCCGGAGACACCAAGTCCCAAGTTTACTTATTCATTTATATTTTGTTGCCCGACTCGAAATTCGAATCCGGGACCTCAAGAAGTCAAGTCCGACACCGGAACGCTAGACCACAGCGGCGATTAATATAAAATAAGGTATCTGTTTAAGAAGTTTTATTTATTAATATCTTTTACACCCATGACAAGTATGTAATTTGCTTACTTTGGAGTTAAGTTCAAAGCAATTTTCCAAGGATAATTAGGTTTATTTAAAAAACCAGAGCGAAGTCGCGGGCCACAGCTAGTTGCAAATAATTGCGTTTCAATTACTCAATGCTGCACGTGACCCGCAATTGGTAGCAATTAACGGAAATAGAGCATCCATAGAGAATCTATATTTACATTGCTTTTAATTTTCGTGCGCACTCACTAAACTTATTTTAAACTATCGCTATCTTCTTTCAACCAAATTTACACCAACTGCCGATACGGGCAAATCGCCTTAAAACTTTACCAGCTATTCAGGGACGGTCTAAGATTAATTTTCAGGTGGCGTGAGATCTCATGGTGGCGCCCTCCCCTCCTCCTAACAAAAAAAAGACGGGTTGCACTCCGGAAGTGCCGGCAGAAGTGGAAACTGAAACATTAACGTTGTGCATTTTTGATATTTTGGAATGGTAAGGGAATAATTTTGCACGAATTTCTTTAATTATCAGTATGAAAAGAAAAAAAGAAAAAATATTTATTTGCGGAATATGAGTGTTACAAAGATGTTACAAAATTATTTAGGCGTTTCTAAATATTCTACCAACTTGTGGCGTGCAAATATTTTAATAGTTATTAATTAAATTAAGTATTTTAATTATTTATCAATACAAACAATTTTTAGAATATAAATTAATTCAATTATGGCCATATATATAAGCCCACACATGACGGCGCCCTGTGCCGCCTCTCGTACCGTCCTAGGGACACCGAGCCGCTGCATCTATTAGCTAGAGAGCTGAAGTCTGAACACTTTCATAAAACGAACCCGCGGGCTATAATAAGTAGCTAGAATAGGTTACTTGATCCCATCAAAGCCTAAAAAATTTTTCTTGGGAATCCTGTCTAATTGTCATTTTGTCTGTTATTCATTGTCATATTTAAATTGCACTTGAAGGTTCAAACCTCTTACTAAAGATTAACAAAATTCCATGGTTCAAAGGAGATATCATTTAATAACCTGTAACTTTTACCTACAATGGGTAAATCTTTTATACTTATAGGTTTACTTGAATAGTTAGCGTCTTTATACAACAAACACACATAAGGTATCCTTCACGCCCATAACCCTGACGAGGTAAGCAGAGGTAAAACCAGGGCAGCCACAACTAGCCAAAGATACTAAGTTTTAAAATGTGAGACTTTCAAGTTTAACCCGTCAGGCACGTCCAATTCCGGGCAACGTTGTTTTATTACAAAATTTAAAAAAAACACGTATTCATTTTGTTGTCCGATCCGGGAATCGAACCCAAGACCTCACGAAGTCAAATCATGAATTCAAGACCAACATCGGACCGCTAGCCCATAGAGGCAATTACACACAAATATAATCATCTATTACATAAGTTTTGTACTCAGCTATTTTAAATATTCATAGCAATTAAACAATATCCATCACTATCGTCAGCAATAATATATTTTAAACTGATTGTGCAATATAGACATTGGAACGTATAAAATTAATACCTTTTAGGTCTGCAAATTGTTTTAACCGACTAGAATAAGAAAAGGTTTCATTTTAATTTGGCTGTTTTTCTTTCTATTTTGTTATTTTAGTCACTTTAGTATCTTACTTGTGTTTTTATCTTAGGTTGTAAGATATCGAACAAGCAGGCAGTTTTGAAGATGGTAACTGAAAACTATAGTAGCGTGTCCAAACATACCGGCTATTTTTTCCGCCAGAACTGAACACGATAATAGAAAAAACTGGCATTACAATGGCTAGATTAGATATGACGGTGGATAATTTCCGGGCGTTGGACTTGACTGTATGAGGTCCCGGGTTCGAATCCCGGGTCGGCCAACACAAAAAAAATGGATTTTCCCAAATTTCTAATAAAAAAAATTTTGGTCGGGATTGGAAATGTGCCCGGTTGGCGATAGGCTTGCCACCTATCACATTGTGGGACTTAGTGTCTTCGGCTAGTCGTGGGTGCCTTGGTTGTACCTCTGCCTACCTCTTCGGGGATATGGGCGTGAAAATACTTATAATTTACTAGTTTGTTACTCTTGTACTTAATTCTAGCAATCCTGACAACAAAAATAGATAAAATAATGTAATAATAGAAACAAATAGACATAACTGATAAAGCATTTTACAAAAAAAGTGTCCACAGTTAGATACAAAAAACATAAAATAATGAAGAGAGTAGAGACTTACATAACACATGAGAGTTTTTGAAATCCATTCGAACTCTAAATACTAAATAACCAACTAACTACTTTACTACAAAAACTGTTTAAAACTGTAATAATAATTAGTGTCCCCAAGCCCATATGCCCTCAGAGGTAGGCAAAAGTGCTCCAACGACTAGCCGAAGACACTTACACCCGTATTCAAGAAGCTTACTTGGCTAAATAATGAAAAATGCTGTGCGAAGTACGACATTTAGCTATGCGTTCCTCACGTCAAACCATCCAATTCTTGAACAATACTTAGAACTGATACTGAACTAAGTATTGTTCGTTAATTGGATGGCTTGATATAAGAAACGCACAGCTAAATGTGGTACTTCGCGAAGCGTTTTTTGCTTACTTACGGCCAATGTTAATAGCTTATCTTTAAAGATAGATTTCAAGCAATCTAAATAGATGCGTATCCGCCGGCCAACTATACCTAATTGCTATTATTTATCCTGTCCACAGATATGTTATTGGCAAGCGATAATATAAAAATGGATCAAAATATCAATCTTGGACAGCAAGTTTTGGATTAGGGTTGATTATTAATATTGGCCGTTAGCCAACTAAGCTTCTTGAATACGGGTATTAGTCCCACAATGTAATAGGTGGCAAGCCTATTGCCAACCAGACACATATCCAATCTCTGGCAAAATTGTTTTTATTAGATACATTATAAAAGTCAATTTTTTTTGTTGCCCCGACACGGTGATCGAACCTAGGACTTCGTGCAGTCGAGGTCTACACAAAGCGATACATTATAAAAGATATAAACATAGTGATACAGATGATGTATGACTGCTATTAATAGGATGTAGTTAATGGAAATACATACAACTATATCACGACGCCATTGATTATTCTAAATATAATCTGCTTTTTACAAAAGAACAAAAAAAACATCATGATAGCCTGAGGTGCACATCGCCTTATGTCACTACATGTATACCAGTTAGCCCACCTTCCTTAGGGAGACTGAGGTGAATTGTGACAGAGGAGAGTAGTGACATCGTTGATTTTTTGGAACCTATTAACGGATATTGAGCTGGCACTAGTGTACGTTTATCAGTTCAATTCTCGAGCTATCAAAAGTGCACTATAGCGAATTCACAAACAGTTTATAGGTTCCCTAAAATCGACAATGTCACAACTCTCCTCTGTTATAATCCTTGGTCTCCCCAAAACACCGCAATGCCAAGCACTGACGTTGTGGAGGCAGAAATAGGTAAGGTGACTACCAATGAGGACAAGCCATCGTAAAACTCTATCACCTATTCTGGGTCACGATGTCAATGGCACACTAATCAGTGCTCGCCTCTTATTTCTTTATACGAGTGCACTATGTAACTGGTAGCTTCTAGTATGATCATTATCTAACTTAGCAGAAAGTGAAAAAGTGATCGAATTGGACCATAGTAAGCTAGATTACTATTTGGAAGTTACCATGTACTACACCATGGTTAAACACATTTACATGCTAATAAGTGCATGTTTAAATATTATTACGATTTTAGAATTTCTGAAATTTAAAATCAAGTCGTCTATTCTCATTAGCCATCACAACGACCTATCTGATTAACACATTTTCTTCATCGAAGACACATTTGAAGTTAATACAAGCCGTCTTACGTTCTGACGATCTGACGCGAGTTTAGAAGTTTTTACCCATTCCAAAAAAGTGTACAACGCCGCTAAAGAAGTTTTCACTTCAAAAAGACTGAAATTATTATTACTCTTCTACTACTACTGTACTCTGGAAATATCTCTTTTAGCAGAGAATATCAACACTTGGCGGTCCAAAAAAATCCCATTTCGGACTGAGTACTAGAAGTGAATTTATACATACAATCGATATAATATATTAACGTAGGTATTAGCATACAATACGGGCTGTATATAATTTCACTCACCAGTCACGGTTTGCCCTGTTGGCTGTTATCTACATGTTACGTATTTATTAAAGGTTATTGGCACAATTAACGAGCTTATAACTTAAATATAACAATGGATCCCCATTTCCCTTGGTCATTGCATCAAGCGTAAACAGATGAACCAATTTTACTTATTCTTTTTTTTATTACATTAATTACTTTCAGAATATTCAGATGAAAAAATAGTAAAATATTCATAGTAATAGCACAGGATAATGTCTGTTGACTCAGCTAGTCTCATACCCCCCCCCCCCCCCCCCCC
>NJDC01002602.1:8017-78020 GCA_002245475.1 Calephelis virginiensis
ATGTATTGATGTAAATGGACGCTATTTTGAAAAGTTATAATAAAACTAATAACTTGCTAGAATGCTTAGTTTTTGATTTTCTAAGAACTTTCAGTTTCACCCTCGTAGTACATATTTTATATATAAGCATATTTTTTTTCTTTCCATCACGTCTCATTTTTTTCCGTGAGGATATACCAAATTATGCTAAAAATAGAAGGGATTATACACAATTTATATTAATCGAGTGATGTTTTTATAATTTTGATATAGAAAATACAAGAAAAATCGATGCATACAATTTAAGCTCAAAATACCTTTAAAATTTAAATTTGTCTTTTGTATTTTGAAGGATGTTATCGTTTTAGACGCCAACAGTAATCGTCTAGCATAGTTGTGTCCCAACGGCCTTGAAATCGTTCTTCAAGCTTCTTTACATCTTAGTGGAACGTCTCTTCCTGCTCATCACTGATCGCACCAAGATTAGAAGGAAAGAAAGAAAAGTGGCAATGAAGAAAGGGAATTTGCATGCTTTTAACGTGTTTTTAATCAACTGTTTAGCTCTATGATTTCCTAAAAACCCTTTTACATCTGCTTTCAGTGATAACTAGGCATCAAGTTCTTTGTCAGTAAGTTTTTTGTCAAAATTCGGATCTCTCATCAATGTGCGTATTTGTGGGCCCATTATGGGTGGTACGTCTTTGAGTTTTGCGTCACTTAACTTTGAAAATACCGTCTTCAAACATTAAAACCCATCTCCCTCTTTATCAATAGCATTGATCAAATTTTTCAGTAAACCAAGATTTATGTGGAGTGGTGGTAAAATTATATTTTTGGGCCTACTAACGGTACAGACATCTCGAAAACTAGACGTGATATACGTTTGGAACTTTTTATCTGTCACACATTACCTGTTCATTGCAGCTATCAGTTTAACGGGTACCAAAATGTAAGAATGCAAATTATTTACAAATAGTGGCATTGCAACTGCTGATTCAGATGTGGCAAACCAGTTTCAGAATTCCAAAATCATTCAGATTGTTCCTTGATCATCATTGATTGTTCCTCAAAAATTGTAAAAGGACTTTTAAAACATAACAACAAAGTGTATTCACTACTCTTCATTTTCTGACATTTTCTATATCAGTTTGGAAGATGTAATGAAAACATTTAAGTAAAGGAAACTGAAAACTAGACATTTACTAAGATATTTATGTATGTCAGTAAAGTTTATGAATTCTGTAAAGACTATAACCACAAATTATAAAGTAATGTGTAGTACGACTATAACCTCTGATGTCAGTAATATTTTTAATAATTTTATTAGTGAAGGAACATTTTCGAATACTTTGAAAATCAGTAAGGTTGTGCCATTGTTTAAATAGGATGTTAAAAAATATCCTACAAATTATAAGCCTTTGACAGTAGCATGACGACTGTGAAGGTTGGTTTTTGAGAAAGTTACGTACAATCATATGTTGCATTATTTTATTAAAATAAATTATTGTCTAACGAGTAATATGGTTTTACCAAAGGAAGATCTACTAAGTTAAAAACTTAATTTTGCGATTTATACCATTAGGAGAATTAAATAGTTTACTGACGCACAAACTGCAAGCCTACCAATTGAAATTAAAAATCGTTTACTTCACATAGACTATACAACGGGTACTTGTGTCGCGATTTTCTAAAAAGCTACCACCGGATCCGAACGCGGCCTCTCACTGAGAAGATCCGGCGAAAAAAAACTCAGTGAGTTCGTCTTTTTTCCTATTTTTGATACAATTATAAGAGATTGATTTGAGGAGCAATCAATTCCAAGAATTTTTATCGTCTAGAGATTCAGAAATTTTGTAATAACCTTTTTTTAATAACTTAGATTTAAAATATTTTTAAATTTATTTTAATACCTTGAATGTGCTTGGGAAGTTTGTTGCAAAAAGTGAAAAAGTATACATTAGTCTATGAACGAATAGCTCATTCTGTGAAGACAAGACACATGCACAGCAATTTGGATTTTGTTTCTCGTATTACACACATCACATTATTTAAATGAACTTATTGATTTTTTGTAATATAATGTATTAAAATTTGAAAAATATTATATTGTTACGTTACAGTAAAAATGTTAATATCTTTGAAATTTTATTTCAGGCGCTCTTTTGGGCCTAAGTTATAAATATCCCGTAAAACTCTGTTTTGTAAAACAAATTAGATGAGCGATCAATTCCAAGCATTGTTAGCTAACAAGCGATCTCTTGCAAACAAACAACGTTTAGAAGATACATCAAATTAAGTAGGTGCCATATTTAAGTGGGTGGTATAATAGTATTTCAAATAATCAATTTAGGCACTAATCTAATATCTTGCAGTAAGTGTTTAATTTATCAATAAAAGCAGAAAACAAAAAAATAAACATTAAACAGAGAATATTTTTGCGCGTTGTCTAGATACAAATTTGGTACTAAAGTATAAAAAAAAACTCTTTTACCATCTTCTTAAATCCATGGTTGCTTTCTGTCTCTCTTATTTCAACAGGCAAAGAGTTCAATAGTTTGATAGCTCGTACTGTGAATTAATATTTATAAAATTTTGTGTAGTACTCCGGAGTCTTTAACAAAAATGTTTTATTATGACGTTGAACAACATTATCTTCGTTAAGAAAAGTAAACCTAATTGTAAGAAAGGGGTATTGAAACGGGAAAGAACACTAAACAAAATATGAAGCGTAAGAGCAAACCTGCGAAGACGACGCTTGAGTTTATTAAGTTGATCTTCAGTCAAATTCAAGTAATCTAGGATTGTAAAAAGCCTTTGCTTTGCAGTAAGATTACAAGCAGAAGAACATGACACAATTTAATAGGCAGATTACAAAAGAGGGATAATTGGAACCTTACTTTTATCTACCAGTTCTTTTTGCGCTGTGAAGCAGAACTAGCACCAGTAGCAGGCGCGAATTCTTCTGGATGCGGTTTTGATTTGGCATCTAAGTCGGCCGTACAGCATGGTGACGAGAGCCTTTCTGGTCTAAAACTATAATGGTTTGTTCTTTTTTCCAACACTTGGAAACACCACATCGCTGTCTGGCATCTCCGAGTATTTTAAGTCTACTTGAAGTCAAAATTCAGAAATAATAATGTCAAAGTTTTTAAAAGCAGTCCTAGTATACTACAATTTATCTTTCACCGCTACATCATTGAATTTCACAATTATAGGCTTGGCCTTATTTGCACTGAAGCGGTCCATTTTATGACATATGGATATTAAATCAGCACTTATCTTAAGCGTGATCAGACAGTAACTTAGGTAGACTCTTAGAAACATCTTCATTTTTAACCTCAGGGATACCATGAACCATCGCCATTTTTCTGTGTGACCTCATCTCGATTTGGTCTTTCTGATTAGCCTGCATATAGCTGAAAACTAAAGAGAACTCACCATGAACGATCTAACAGTAAATTTTTAAAGTGTGAGTTAAAAAAAGGATTGTCATTAGGCCAAGTACGTTAACTATATCGATAAATGACATAGTTTAATGTTTATTAAAATGAACTAGCTAGTTAATTAATATGTCCCGTATCGATCAGGGTCCACTTTGGAGAACATTCATTCGTCTGGTAGTTCGTCGAATATTGGGTTTACTTATAACTTTCACAGTGACTACAAGGTGGTAGATTTCTACGTCACGCCCGTGCTTTGTGTCACTATCTTATTTTTTTCTAAAGCTACTGCAATGCTTTTCGTTTTTAGGCTGCATTACAGCCTAGAATAATTATTTGTAATACAGATATACGCCATATAGATAGCAAAGTATATATTTGTCTATGGCTTGCGATAGCCAACAAGCATACGACTCGTCATAAAATAGTTAGAGAAAACCGTGAAATATTGACGCCAAATGTCTTAAAGGTGCATCCCTGTCCTGTGGCCAGACTGTTAGACGTATTGTTCAAGTCTAGCTGCCCAACCCATCGAACCCGAACATCACACGGACAAGAAAAACTGCAAGAGGTGAGGGGGTGAATTCCAAGTTCCAACCCGGGCAAAGGATCTTGTTGATAATGACTCATGTAAATTATGCTCGCCTCATACTAGCTTAACGATAGGGAGGACAACGGTCTATGATTCTTCAACATCAGATTAACAAGGGGATAACAACAAATTTGATATTTGTAGGCGATAGATGTCTCTTTCCATCAGTAACGCTAAATGCTTGTTTGCTGCCTTATGATATTAAAAAAGAATATAGCAGTACGAGTAAATAAAGCTTTGTCTAAAAAAAGAAGTTTTATTTAAAATAAAATTTATTATTTATTTTCCTCTTATTCACTTCAAGCAAAAAACATTATAAACAATTACGTACTTTGAAAGTGCCACGTCCTTACTTCCCTACTAATATTATAAATGCGAAAGTAACTCTGTCTGTCTGTCTGTCTGTTACGCTTTCACGCCTAAATCAGTGAACCGATTTTGATGAAATTTGGTACAGAGATAGAATAGAACCTGAGGAACAATAGGCTATTTTTTATTGCAAAAAAAATAGGGGAGAATGGGTAAAAAAGAGGAGATGACTGTTCACATGGAAATTCGTCATTTTCAAAGCTGTAACAGTGAAACTTTGTATTTAGGCACTTTATGGGAGAATGGGTAAAAAGAGGGGATGAATGTTCATATGTAAATTCGTCATTTTTGAAGCTGTAACAATGAAACTTTGTATTTAAACACTTTACGATAAACGAAAAAACATAGGCTACTTTTTATCGCAAAAAGGGGTAGGATGGGTAAAAAGAGGGGATGACTGTTTATATGGAAATTCGTCATTTTTAAAGCTGTAACAGTGAAACTTCGTATTTAGGCACTTTATGATAAACGGAAGAACATAGACTACTTTTTATCGCAAAAAATGGAGGAGAATAGGTAAAAAGAGGGCATGACTGTTCATATGTAAATTCGTCATTTTTAAAGCTGTAACAGTGAAACTTTGTATTTCGGCACTTTATGATAAACAGAAGAATATATACTACTTATCGCAAAAAATGCGGGAGAATAGGTAAAAAGAGGGCATGACTGTTCATATGTAAATTCGTCATTTTTAAAGCTGTAACAGTGAAACATTGTATTTAGACACTTTATGATAAACGAAAGAACATAGGCTACTTTTTGTCGCAAAAAATGGGGGACAATGGGTAAAAAGAGGGGATGACTGTTCATATGGAAATTCGTCATTTTTAAAGCTGTAACAGTGAAACTTTGCATTTAGACCATTTATGATAAACGAAAGAACATAGGCTACTTTTTATCACTAAAAAATGAGGGAGAATGGGTAAAAAGAGGTCATGAATGTTCGTATGGAAAATCGTTTTTTTTTGTTTGAAAGGGTATATTTCAGAGGTGGTCCCATGGTCACCAGGTCACGATCTGATGATGAAATCCTGGGGAAATCGCGGGAAACTCTAAAAAAATGTTGGCAAGAATAGTGTTTTTGTGGATTATGATCACTTGCTAGCATTCGACAATGGTCACTCCATACTCAGACTCAACAGACTTGCGGAACTGGCTGACTGTTAAGTGTATTTGAGGGATTTGGAGATACTTACACAGACGCAAGGGAGAAGATCAGATAGCGCTCAGCGTCAAGCTCAAAGTAGAATCATTTTCGAAAGGTTTAATACGAATGTTTTTGTTAATGCAGGATTCTATTATTAATTATTAACGTATGGCGTTACAGTATAAATATCCTTCTTTGATTTTAATTAGAAAAATGATTAAAAAATATCAGCATTGTTATCCCTAAAAATTCAAAGATGAAACGCAGGCTTGTGCTAATAGTTAGGTATTATTACTTTTGCTTGATGAACCAGCTGAGCCGCTAAAGTCTCTTTCATTGTGCAATTCTGATGAATCTCGAAGATTTTTAAGCAATATGCGCAAAAGCAATAATTGTTTTCAAATGAAGTCGTTTAGAGTTGGTAGACACATCATTAGGCCAGGATGTTCTCCCACATTTTTCTGTGCAAGGTCAAATTTATCACAGAATCGGTTCATACTAATATTTAAAAGCTGAAGAGTTTAATTGTGTTGCTACAATTTCTAAATGTGAGTTTCTGAAGATATCTCCGAAGGGTTAATTCTGCCTAATTGCACAACCAGACCGCTCACGACTAGCCGAAGACATTAAGTCCAATGTGGTAGATGACAGTCCTGTAGCCAACCGGGCACTTATCCAATCCTGTGCAAGTGGCAACGTTACTTTTAGTAGAAAATTGGAACTTCACACTTGCTATTTGTTTTTTTTGTTGTCTGGACCGGGGATCAAACCCAAGATCTGAAGAAGTCATTTTGAAGACGGACGCATAGACCTCAGAGACGATATGTATATTTCTAAAATTTCGAAAAAAAATCTGTTAGAGGTTTCCATAATTTGCGATACAGATTAATTTTACAGGAATTGCCGAAGTGCAGATAAAACTGTGGAGACAATAACGTATTCCTACTATTTATCTAAGGTGAAATTTTAAAAGAGAAAGTGTATGTTTAGTTTTGACGGCAAAATTGCTGAATTGATTTTACTATTAAAAAAAAAATATTTAAAAAAAATATTTGAAAAAAATAGATGAAACTTTGGATAGCGATAGATGTGGAGAGCTAAATATCAAATTAGTAGACTACGCGGGCGAAGCCGCGGGTAACAGCTAGTATGTAATAAAAGATTCTGAAGTAAAGTCAGGCTTGTAATCTCGCCGTGAATACCATTTACGTAATGTCACATTTGTTCATTTTTATTTAAAGCCAATCCATATCCGTTCCAAATTGCCATACTAAAGAATTCCTTAGGAATGTATGAGAACAGAAACTTAAATTAATATTATTTCAAATTACATGACAGAAAAATCTAACGGGTTAAGCAGTAGTATTTAAAAGTCTTAGGACTATTAAATGAAACTAAAGAGTTTTTCATCATTTTCAATAAAGACATCGAAACTGTTAAGAAATTTTAGAAAAAAATATAGACATAACGACTAAATTTACTATCAAGAATCCTTAAGTAGAAATGTATATTATGTAACTTAATTTGGCTAAATAGCAAGTATTGAAATTCATCGATATTTAGGACGTCTCCGCGACCGCTTTGTCAAACCCTAGCGTAACCAAAAAATTTACTAATTTATATAATATTATGGCAATATGGCAGGTTAATCGCAAAAAACTGACAAAACATAGATATGTTTTAACAAAAGATAGATATAAGCATATTCCATCAACAAAATTGTATTTACATGTGAAACGTGTATTTATTGAGATTGTTATGCAGATGATGCTGTACTTTTGGGCTCTACACCATCTAAGCTGCAAAAACTGGTCACAGTTATGGAAAGAGAATGTAAAGAAAGTGGCTTACATTTGAATGCGATGAAAACCAAAATAATGGTGTTTGAAAGAGACGTAGCCAGGATGGATGTAAGTGTTTTGGTTGATGATGTAGTGCTGGAACAAGTGAATGAAATTGTATTATATCTTGGTTGTGCTTTTAGCAGGGATGGAAGGTACACCGCGGATGTAGAGAGGAGAGTGAGTGCAGGAAATAGTGTGAATGGAGCGTTGGGTAAGCTATTCCAAAGCGAGGTTTTGAGTCAAAAAGCTAGACTCGCTTTGCATAATTCTGTGCTTATTACTGTCACAGTGTTGACAGCTTTCTGTTACGTTTTGACTGTATTTCCTTGTAAACTTAACAGGTTCTACACTATAGCAGTGTATTAATGGCAGTGCAGACTTATATCAAGAACAGCGTTTTCTTTTAATTCTTTCGCCATCTTAGGTTAGCATTTTAACAAAATACTAGTTGCAAGCACGTGCTAAGTTTCATAGTGGGGAAAAATCTTACTTTGTCAATCAAGGTTGTTTGCTAATGTCGTCACTCATTTTTTTTATTTAAACACCGTCAGTTCAAGGATGGAAATAATGATGCCTACCTAGCGAAATTGGTTGGCAAAAATATAATACTAAAAATACGTTGTGGAAAGTCCAAGTAAAATTAATAAATTGTGTCCGTTACAAAAGAATGGATTGAAAAAATCTACAAAATGTTTTATTGGAGCCTTGCGCATTAAGAACAATCTCACCCAAAACATAAATGAGAAAGGCTGCCAAGTTCGATAATATGGGAATGCTTCACCTATAAAAGAAGTGAGATCAAAATAAGGATCAAGTTCCATACACATACCTCAGTTAATAGTTACAGTTACAGTGTACAGTTACAATGTAATAGTTACAATGCACACTTGATTTTCCGCAGTTTGAAAAGTAGATTCTGAATAAATATCATATTAAATATCTAAAATTCTAATACTTACAGGAACGCAAACGCAGTTTTTTCAGCAGTTTCCTGATAACATTTTTTATTTTTTTCTGTACTTTTTAATGATGTTACTTGGCAAGTTTTCACACACATTGTTATAAACCTACTAAACGCTATGTGTCAAGTATATATTTTTTTATTAAATAGGTATATCAATGAAATTTTGTATTTTAGATATGTAAGGAGGTCTCAGGAGGTAGATAAAATAGATTTTGAGTTAAAGGGGGTTCGAAATTGGCCCGAAATGGTTCGTGTAATATAACCCACGGCCGGTGTGTCGCTTTTGTTTTGCTCGAACTTGGCGGACACACTGCCGTGTATCTAGATATACTAGAGACTATCATCAATTAAATATCAAATAAGCGAAAAGAAAATTTTGAAATCACATTTGTAAAGTTCTTTAAAAAAAACTTATTACGAAGTATTTATAGATGACGATTATAATGAAAACTCTGTTTGGACGACACAATATATCATTTTACTATTATTTGTAGTATATATGTTTACCTAGGTTACGATAATTTTGGGTGTACACTTAAACATGTCATATATTTCTATTAATTTTAAAGAAAGAAAATATTTCGCTCCAGACAGGACTTGAACCTGTAACCTTTTGTCTCAAGCCGACCAATGCTGTAACCATTTGAGCTACTGAGGATTGAAGTCCTGTGGCGAAATCTTTAATTCCTTTCTTTACAATTAACGCGGGTACACAAATACTATTTAAATTATGCGCTTCGGCTACATTCGTCAGGCTTCGGAAATACAAACGTATTTTAAAGAGATGTATATAGAGTTGTTATTACATAAATAATCATTTCGCTTAAATTTAGATTAGGTTGGCCAATTTAAAAGTAAAAGTATGCTGTGTTTCTTGCCATCAGCTGATACCAAAATGAAAACCCCAGATTAAAGAAAATCGAATTAAGATAAATCGGTTGTACTAACTAAATAAGTATCTGACACCAGTAAGTAGAACAGTTTTTTTAATAAAACAAAATTTATCAATTAATCAGAATTTGATATGACTTCTATACCCGACATTTCAGACTTGGAATCATTACTGTCGCCGCTGGAACCAATGTTTAAAATGAATCTATCGGAATTGATATCAAACCCAGGCTCAAATTTCCGGTACTCATCCTCACACTTGATAGCATGATCACATAAAGTCAGGGTTTGTTAATGAAGGGTCAAAAAGAATATGGTTCCACTCCAACCAAGACATCATATCAGGTCGCCGTGTATTAGAATTAGGCGACTTAACCGATAACTGGTTATGGTATAATGCATTGTCGATTACTAGCACTCGATTACTAGCACACTGTCACTCAGCAATCAAATGAATCAGTTGAATGCGGAGCCAAGTTTGATATGTGTGTGTCTGCGTTTATTGCTTGATGATAATCTCCATCAGAATCCAAACATTTACCTACCACGCGGCCTTGAACTTTATAAATGTATGCCATTATAAATGTGAATTTTATCTGTAACGAACTGAACCCATTCAGTACAGTAGTAGTACCCATTCATAACAGTAACTTGTATTTAACAGATACCTCAATTTGGTGCCGATACAGAACCTGTACTTTTTGTAAAAGTTCCAAGTCTTGGTTGCACGCGCCGGGTGTCAAGTTTTGAGTTAGTGGGCCGATTTGGATTGAGTCTTTTCTTATCTTCAAAACTTATGACTTGGAAACATTTGCAGGAAAATTTGTGTCCCTATCAATTCAAAAAATAATATCGGACTATGCACTTATTTATGCCATAGACCGAAGTTTTCAATCAGTCCATTCTCTATCGATGTAAGCCTCTACAATGTAAGTTTCTACGGAATCAGAGAGATCAGATACAAAGTTCCTTTCTTCGAACACAGAATACCCGCCGGCTATATTTCCTCAGGACCGGTTCAGTAGATTTGACGTGAACCGCGCTCGGGAACCAAAGACAGGCAAACATTTCAAAAATGTTCAAAAATTGTTGTTTATTTTTAGTTGCTTTAATCTATTTTTTTGAGCGGATAATGTGTTGCTAGTTTTATTATCTCACCGGACTTTGTGGGCGAGCAGGATGCTCAGTTCGAGCCATCTTTATTTATAAAGATTTGACTATTTTTTATAACGCCAGCAATAATGGCTGTCTTGGTATTTGAACCTCTGATTGATTACTGGTTGGGTTGTTTAAAACGTAACGGGTAAATGACAAACGTAACTTAATGAAGAAGTTAATATATAGTATATCATGTCAATATGTCAAACTAATTCAGTATATGTACAGTGATGTCTAACGCCAAGTGCGCTATGTACGTGCTAAAAGCAAGTAAAATACAAAAAAAAAATTAGCGTTGGTATGAACGCAATGAATGTAAGTTAGTAGTAAAAAAGTATGTTCTAACAATTATTGTTTTTTGATTGACATACTAGAAAATAGAAAAAAAAACAAAAGTCACAATCGCACTGCAGTTTCTCCTCCATAATCTTATATTTAAAAGAATAAGAGGACGTGACGTAGGTGATCCAACATCAAACGGTGGTACCACATGTTCTTAAATATTTTTGTAACATTACATTAACTCACATATTCCCCAATTTTTTATTATTTTTTATGAAAATTTTCGATTGTGTAAACTACAAACAATCTTAATCGTATCAAAATAAATCACATTTTAGAGAATAAATCTCAGAAAAAAGTGCCTCCCTCTTTAGTAGGTTGAAATATTTTATTTTTTACTCTAGAGTAGATCACTGCAAACTTTTAAATAATCCGTCATGCAAACACATTGCGTGAACGAAGTAAAATGATTGTCGGAGTAAACACATAACAAACAAATTAACGTCATCTACCTTTTTAGAGTCGCTTTCTAAAAATGTTTGCCAGATCATAAAATATTATCTCATTACTAGTTGTTCTGGCAAATTTTGTTCCAACTGTTCAGTTTGTATTGGAAAAGTTAAAATAATGTTTTTCCTATTGTCCTCCCAGTTTTTCCGTTTTTCTCCTATATTTGAAATCTTCCCTGGACATCCAAAAATAAATTAAAAATCAAAATTAACCAAATCGGTTGAGTGATTTTGGAAGCTATGCGCGTACATACACATAAACATTATTTTTTTATATATTTAGATATATATATATCAAATTATATATATCTTAAAGTATATATTTCTTAATTTCTCATTGTAGTAGTAGTGAATTTGTATGTATATTTGGGTTTTTAGTTATTGGGGACAAAACTGCAAAATCAACATATATGTTTGAACTGACTGCAGCAAAAGAAAAATCATTAACGCGATTGAAATGATAAATAATGAAATGTTGAAATCATATAAGGATATATTGGCTGTAACGTAGTGGGGGTGGCTTAGCTACCACCCACCACTATGTTAACAGAAAAATGAACAAACAAACAGTCAAACTTGCTTAAGTTTGACTGTTGGTAGGGAATCCTGTCGATTTGAGGTTAAAATAAAAAATCTAAACAAAATTACACTGTATTTAAATTAAAAAGTCTCGATAAAGGTCTGTGCACTGTACACTATAAAAGTTTCTGCCGGCTAAAAAAAAAAGGAAAATAGATGGGCGTGGGAGACGTCGGTAGCTCAAAGATTGGTTGATGGAGCACGGAGCGCAGCACGTAGGGGAGCAAGAAGGGGAGCACGGAGGACCGCTGCTATAGGTCTCAGCGGCTGGAGTCGGGGACCCCTTGTCACCTTCCCTCAGTAGCTAGGAGCAGCAGTAGAAGAGGGCAGCTGGGAAGGTGGCCAGAGAAGTACACCGGCGGGGCAGCTACCGCCGGTTCAGGGTCCTCGGGTCCACCACCGAGGAGCGGGCACCTGACAGCAAGCCCCAGGTAGCAGGCAGCAGGCAGCAGTTCCTCTGTAACTTCTTCTTATTATTTATTCCGTCGACTTAGCCAGAATTAGAATGCCCAGATCGGCTGGATCGTCATCCTTTTATACTGGCTCGACCTGTTCCGAAAATTACAATTTAAAATTATGCGATCTGATTGGTGGCTTTAAAATTGACGTCACCTAAACGTCCTCTTTTCTCATAAAAAATAAATATATTTGACATCTTCAAATTAGTCATTACTGTCATGGAAGATATCAAAAATGGTAAATTTTGGTGTATTTTAGTGATTTAAAAAGATTATTGAAGAGAAAAACTGTGAAAAACACAGTAAAAACAGAAATAATAACAATAAGGGACACAAGATCAGAAATAGTAAAAAACAGATATTTACAAGGATCGAAAGATGTACGCATTACAAGTAATTAATATGAATAATAGAACAGAAGATAATAAAACAGAGATATTTACAAGGTTAGTAAGATGTACATATTACAAGGAAATATGTTACATGGCTCCTTGCAAAGCCTCAGTTCGGGGCGAACTACTAGCATAATAATTAGTATAATTACGCTCTGAGTGTAACGAATATTGGTTTCCACTCAGTTGCTGCAATCTTGGTTCATATGTTAAGTTTTCTGGTAAAAACTGATAAGTTCAACTGGTGGTTCGTCAATCCACATAATGAACGTACAAATGACACAACCGTCATGAACGCTGTCTAGAACACATATAATTATATACATAATGTGAAAGAAGTATTGAGAATGGATTGTTTGTTTATGTTTCCAAATTCAATTTGTTTTGTTACATAGGCACAATTGTTTTCCATTTTGGCGTGGAGGTAGAGTTGCATCTGTTATTTATATAAAATACAGTGCTATTTTGAATTATATACTATTTAGGGCTTATTCCGAATTTCCATTATGAAATTGAAAAACATCGAACAAAAAGAGTTTGTCTTAAATTTTGCATCGCCAATGGATTTTCGTGTTCGGAGTAAATAAAAATGTAAGTAAAAATGTTACGGAAGGCTTACGGTGAATAGAATTTATCAAAAACTTGGTTATGAGTGGATTAAACTTTAAAGCATTTGAAAGCGGTCGAGATGTGATGGCGATAATGCGCTTTCGTACAAGACCATCATTGTGAACGACTTTTTAATCAAACACTCAATAAATACCATCGAGCAACCACCATATACACCACGTATGGCTACAGCCGCCTTTTTTCTTTTTCCAACACTCATATTACCACTTCCGTTTTCAATCGGTAGAATACATAAAACAGAATTCGCGCCGAGAACTGCACTCAATTCCGGAAATAGCGTTAAAAAATGTATCAATAATTCGTTGGCGTAAGTTTACCGTTTCTAAAGGAGCATGCTTTGAAGGTGATAAAATAAATTTGGATGAATAACAAACAGTTTGTGTATTACTGCTCTTTTCCCAGTACTGTGAAATGAAATGAAAATTATTTATTTGCGGAATATGTGTGTTAAAAAGTTGTTATGAATACAACATGGTAGAATATGTTGTATTTAAGAACACAACATATTCTACCACATTGTGATGTGCAAATATTTAGTTAATTTTAAGAAGTTACATATTTCTATAAAAATGTACATTTAAATCACAGCACTTATTTACGTTTTAATAAACATTTTATTTATTTATGAACATAAGTTTCATAATTTATTATAAATTAATTTAAAGGTAGATTAATTTTTAGTCCTATCTACCGTACACTACCACCGTTTTTTGACAGTACTAGTAAACGAGTACTTGAAGAGCACTGCGAGCGCCTTTGTAATCGCGCCCAAAGCCGGTTTTAGCACTACTAGCGCCCTGGGTGAGATTTTTTTCGGCGCCCCCAAACTCCAATTCAATTAGATACGAAAAAAGAGGGGTACAATGAAATTACCATCAATTAAAAAAAACATATATTACACTTTATTAGATTTTCAGTTTATGTTTTCTGCAATTTAATTTCCGATTGACGAAGTTGCTAAGTTTGTTAATCTAGATTGAGAGATTGTCGATCGCAGATATGTTTTAAATTAGCTTCAGCTTGGAAAAACTCCTTTCCCCGCTAGCAACCATTACAGGTATAGTATATATTCGCAATGCTATCCATACATTTGGATACAGTTCCTGTAACTTGCAATCTTTAATAAAATTTTAAACTTAACCGGTCAACAGTCCAAAAGCAAAAGCGATTTTCCCGCCCGATGGCCAGCACGTTTGGTGAAAAATGGCGGCAAAATAAAATTGGCGAATAACGATGATGTCTTTCGATTTCTGTATGAAAAACATATAAATGTATATATTTTTAGAATCCTTGAGAATTAAGCTACGTAATAACGTAAAAATGTGTATGTTTAACCTCAAAACCATTTGCAACAAACAAAATGTGAAAAAACTTTCCGTGTTTTTTCAAAATTTTCCCAAGAAAAACATTTCCTATTAAAAACAAACGTGTTTTATTTACCTTTGGTATACTTTATTCAAAAGAATATAAAACGTTTAACAGAATGCAATTACAAAAACAACAATGTCCATGCAAATATTTTCAACACAAGCTTTATAGAATTAAATTCTTGCATGTTCGAAAAAGTGTCACGTGCTATTTAATCTCTTATTATCTCTTATTATGGAGTATTTAGTGGAAGACACTCATAAAACTTATATGTTTTATCTGTAGATATGTCATATAAACATATTACAAATGTTATTTACAAGAATAATTTATAATATATAAAGCTATTTATTATATAATTAGAAATAGTTAAAATCGAGCGTGCCGTTACGTCACAAGTACATACATACATACATGACCGACTTAAATACCGCTAAATTTTATGTAAAACTAGTTAAATGATGTGTAGTGTTTTATAAAATTGTTTACCACTTACCAAAATCTAATTTTAACACTTAATTCACACATTTTCACATCACTTTTTGTTTTCAAGTCACTAACCGACCACATACTCGAAAAAAGCGCAACGGAGGAATAAATCATGCCAACTCAACTCGTTCCGAAATTTTTTTTACAATGTTGACATACTTCAAACTTTTTAATACGACGGGTTCTTTATTCTGCTACAGACTAAAAAAAATTGTTTGGATACACGAAGTTTACTGGAACAAATTGGAATTAAGAATGGAGCGCGACAGTCGAGGCCCAAATCGGGTCGGGACCATTGAGCGGACTTTTTTTAGACACCCGATATGGGCTGCGGACCGTTGACTGGATAAGCAGGGTCAGCCACATTCTTATCAGGCCAAAAAGATTTTAGGCTTATGAGTTCATCACACGACAATCAACCATCTATATCTGATTTAGAATCCAGAGTTAATTTTAATTGAAGATCATTACAGAGTTTGACAAGGTCGGATATTTCAGGAATCTGTTTTATATTGTACAAAAAAGATCAGCAATCCGAGTAATCATACATGGGGCACAATAAAAGTTTTGCACTTCTAGGTAATCGAAAAAATATTTGAATTTTGAATGTTATATTTTTAAAACGTTGCAACCTCCTTACTAACAAAAAAAAAAAACGATTGGCGGGAAATAATTTGTCATTTTTTTTATCACATATCAAAGTTCTACGTACGCAACGAAAATGGAATTAAGTCGAAACGATTTTAGAGCGATGATTTTTATATTTTTAAAAGTTCTCTTTCCCCGCAAGACTGTGCCGCTCGTTTTCAAAACGCTTTTGGGAGAGAAGCACCTTGTTTGAGCCCCATGAAGCGAGATGGTTTGCTGAATTTGAGAGAGGTCGAATTTCTTTACATGATGAATTTCATAAAGAGTAGCCTTCAACTGCCGTCAACGAAAATAATGTGGCTACTGTTAAACGGTTAATTGAAGAAAACCCCCGGATTACCTATGAGACAATTCGAGGACTACTGGGGGTTGGTATGAGCTAAATTCAGAAAATTTTACATGAAGAATTGAAAGTGCGGAAACTTTGTTGTCGTTGGATCCCTCATGAACTGACAGCGAAGCAGAAGCGAGCTCGCAGTGGAATGGTGCTCACAGATACTACTGAAGTACCACCACGGACGTTCTAATGCTGGTTATGACATTGTTACAGGAGACGAAACGTGGATTTGTTATTTTGAACTCGAAAAAAAAACAGCAATCTGTTGAATGGATGTTTGAAAATAAGAACAGGCCAACAAAAGTAAGACAGGCCAGAAACGTTGGTAAAAAAAATGATCCTGTTTTTTTATCAGCTACGGGTCCCATCTGTACAATTTCACTTGAAGATCAAACGAGCGTTAATGCCGAGTGGTATTCTATCATTTGTTTACCCAGGGTATTAAAAAAAATCACGAAAGACGCCCCAAAATACGCATTCTCCTGCACCATGATAAAGCTTCTTTACATACGACCAATAAAACAAAGTGAATTTTAGCTTCCGAAAAAAGAATCGGTATTAGAAAAATCTTTATTCACTTGAACCACTTGAACAAATGATATTTGTGCGCGTCGACAAAAGTACATCTCGTCACTCATCCTACGCATAGCCCCGACCTAATACCCTGTGATTTCTGTATTTTCCCCAAAATCAAAGACTTGATGAGAGGTTTTACTTTTACCAACTCCGAAGAGGCAGTGATAGCGTTCAATCAGCACGTAGAAAACATGCCTTCAGTTCTGTGGTCCTCCTGTTCTAAAAAATGGTTCGATCGCATGAAAAAATATTTAAAATGTAGAGATTATTTTGAAAAGCAAAAAACATAATATTTTGTTACGCTAAACTTATAGTGTGACCTACGTATAAATAGTTGTTCAAATGTTCATTTACTGAAATAAATGTAGCGTCCAGGAGAGAGTTAAAAAAATCTGCCTCAAATTTCTTTTCAGGCGAATTTATCAGTTTGATGCTTAACAAATTAAATTATTTTTGTGGCTCTAAACACAGGTTTAACTTCCAGTTCTTTAGCCAATTCTTTTGCAGTTAAAATGGTGCTTTTTTAGCCTGTATTTCTATATTCTACCAAGAATGCAGCATTTCTATGTATTTACTAAGATCTATCTATATCTGGAGATTGTAGGAATTTACCTGATGATCCCCGACCATAGAAAAACACATTGTTTATGGTCGGGAGGTCAGGGATTCTTGAGAAATTAACACTTGGTTCGATTCTAGTGCAGCCAACGTAACAATTTTTACATGAATTTAAAGAAAATTACAAGTAAGTAGGCCGGGTCACCGAAAAATGACAAGTAACTACATAGTATTTTTTCTAGTGTGAATGACTGTTATCAGGTATTAAAAATACTTAATTGAACTCTAGTAGTAAAATTATGCTTTAATATGGATAATTCTCGATAGGTGTAGAAAATACGGAAAACCTCAGAATTATTGTTAAGGTATAAAAATAAAATCTAATAATTTTATTTTATTTTCATATTTTTTTTAAATATGATATCAAAAATCTTATGAGTTGATATTGGGATAGGATGGATTGGAATATAATTACGTAAAAAAGGAATTGTGCTGTTATGAAATAATTGATATTGTTTAATTATAAATTAAAAGAACGCATATCATTGAACACTAGCATTCATTATTTTGACGTTTAAAATAGTAACTTACTACTTTTCACTTTCATTTTATTTCACTAAATTATAAAAATATGCGCACCATTTGGTCCGGCGCCGCCACTGATCCCGCCTAAAACTGACGTTCTTTGTGAAGGTCGTAATGCCGTTAGAACGCAGAATTCCTATTATATTAGTTAGTAGACCACGTTACGATGAAACACAAATAAAACCACATGCGATAACCGGCCATTGGGAACTTGAGATAACAGGCCCTAAGAGACGCATTTGAAAAAAAAAGCTAGAAATTACTTTTTATCAACCAATACCTAAAACATGTCGTGATATATTCACACCATCAAATACACGCAAGTGTTACTATGAAGAATTTACTTATACTTGCGAAGGTAAACACAGAAACATAAAAATTACTTTTATCGTGCAAAAAAATGTAAATTCCACCACCGTGGCATGTCCTCGTATGAGTATCTCACGTGAGGTCGGGCGAGGATTGCTACACCTGCAATGTTGTTCAGCAGACATATTCATAGTGTTCGTTTTGGTGTTGTGTTCACTGTCACAACCATACCCGCCGAATCATGCTCATCGCTAAACACAAAGTAACTCAACAAATATAGTGAAAAATTACCATATCTATTACACTGAAATTACAAATAATAGTAATGAACTGAAAATTTTAATCTAACATATAAATGTAACCCCATTGATCGCTTCTAATATTCCACTTTTATGATTAACCGATAGTAAAGCAATATTTAAATAAATTAAAAGCAAAAAATATTTTTAGAAAAAGCTTTTATTTAAAGGTTCTAAAAAGAAGAAAATAATATTTTTCTTTAAAAATTTTAACTATGAACTTACAACCTCATTATACACAAGTTATATGATCATAAAAGCTTGTCGCAACCTAAACCTAACCTAAAACTTTGTGAGCCTTTAGCTCTAAAAAGAAGAAAAAAAAACTTCTAAATAAAAACTTTTTTAATTTCGAATTTCGAATCTTTAACAAGCTTATCATTTTGTACTATTTCTTGACCCTCCCAGAGCTTCGTTTAGAAAGGTAAGAGCTAAAATACAACAGGGTACGCCTAGGTGACCTGAGGTAGTACGTTCATAACGTGTTGTTACACCCCAGTGCCACTCAGCCCTCGGCACGGCTTCTCCCTGACTCGGGTGTTTGGAAGAATGCGCCACCTATGTCTGCTTGCTTGAGCCTGTCAAAACAGAGTTCCCGGTTTGATTTTAGAGTTGTCCTTCTCCTAGATAGGTTGCAGATCAATGCTGATGCCGCCCATCCCGTTAAAACACACAAACCAAAATTAATCAATCCATGTTACAGGCTTTAACAAATTTTGTAAGAATTTTTTTCTCAGCGAACCTTTTTAAAAGTGCGCCATATTGGATTTTAAGTGACGTGACCTTATTTTCCAAATATTTTCAGTAAGCCCTTTCACTTTATGCCTATGCTGTAGAAATGTATTAAAAATAACTATTCCGCTATCTTAGGTGGTCTGCCATGTTGGATTTACAATGACGTCACATTTTTTTCGAGTTGCTCTCAACGAGTCCCGTCATGTGATACCCATATTGTAGAACTGCATTAAAAATAACTATTCCGCTATCTTGAGTGGTCTACCATATTGGATTGAGCATGACGTCACATTATTTTTCAAATTAGTCTCAACGAACTCTTTTAAATATCCATATTGTAGAAGTATCTTTGGGTGCCCTGGTTGTGCCTGTGCCTACCTCTTCGGGGATATGGGCGTGAAGATACTATTGTAGAAGTGCATTAAAAATAACTGTTACGCTATCTTAAGTGATCTACCGTATTGGATTGAGCATGACGTCACATTATTTTTCCAGTTGGTCTCAACAAGCTCTTTTCTTTGATACCCTTTTTGTAGAAGTGCATTAAAAATAACTATTCCGCTATCTTAGGTGGTCCGCCATGTCGGATTTAGAATGATGTTACTTTTTTTTCGAGTTGGTCTTAACGAACCCTGCCATTTAATACCCATATTGTTGAAGCGTATTAAAAATAATTAATCCGCTATCTTAGGTGGTCCGCCAAGTCGGATTTAGAATGATGTTACATTTTTTTTTCGAGTTGGTCTTAACGAACCCTTCCATTTGATACCCATATTGTAGAATCGCATAAAATAACTATTTTGCAAACTTGGATGGTCCACTATATTGGATTGAGAATGATGTCAACTTGTTTTTCGAGTTGCTCACAACGAGTTCTTTTATTTGATTGGTACCCATATTGTAGAAGTGCATTAAAAATAACTATTCCGCCATATTAGATTGAGAATGATGTCAACTTGTTTTTCGAGTTGCTCTCAACGAGCCCTTTCATTTGATACAAATATTGTAGAAGTGCATTAAAAATAACAATTCAGCCATCTTGGATTTCCGCCATATTAGATTTAGAATGACGTCACATTATTTTTCGAGTTGCTCTCAACGAGTACCTTCATTTGATACCCGTATTGTAGAAGTACATAATATAACTATTCCGCTATGTTGGAAGGTCCGCCATATTGGATTTAGAATGGCATCCCATTGTTTTTCGGGTTGGTCTCAACCAGTCCTTTCATTTGATACCCATATTGTAGAAGCGCATTAAAAATAACTTTAGCGCCATCTTGGATGGTCCGCCATATTGGATTTAGAATGACGTCACATTATCTTTCGAGTTGCTCTCAACAAGTCCTTTCATTTGATACTCATATTGTAGAAGTGCATTGAAAATAACAATTCTGCCATCTTGGATGGTCCGCCGTATTGGATTTAGAATGACGTCACTTATCATGCATTGTCATTCAAACTAAACGTGTATACAAAATTTCAGCTCAATCGGTTGAAGATATCTGCTTCAAAATTGAGTTCAAAGATTCCACTCGAACTAACATACATACATTGAAAGGTAAAAAAAAAAGCTTTTAAAAAACCCTAGATTTTGCGACGCGAGTTAGTCAGAGGGTTTAATAGAGTGTGATAAAATTTATGAAGACTAGCGGTTTCTGAGCTATACAATGCACAGTTTTTTAATAAATCGCTATCGCTGTGATATGTGTAAAGGATTGTGTTTGTGTCACAGGAATTGTCTTATCGGTAAGGGGTACCAAGTAAAGATTAGCGACTTCGGCACGGACAACGAGGCGTATTCGTGCGACTACTACCCGGTGGAAGGGCGCGGCGTGCTGCCGGTGCGGTGGGCTGCGTGGGAGTCGGTGCTGCGCGCGCGCTACACCACGCATTCCGACGTGTGGGCGTTTGCCGTCACACTGCACGAGATCTTTCACCTCTGCCGCCGCCCGCCCTACGATCATCTCACTCACGCGCAGGTGCTAACGATCGTTTATTCGTGTCCTAATGCTCCCGCTTAAACACTATCTTTTTTTAACTGGTTTATATACTTTGATTGGTTTTCAGTGAACGAAAGTCGATTTAGCTCTTCAAACATAAAATTTAGACAGGTCACGGTTTTTGTTAGCATTTTTAAGCTCTACATTTTTCTTTAAATCGTGTTTAAAGAAACGATTCCGGTTTGTCGATTTTTTAACCGCTAGATTCGGTTTGGTCGCAAAGATCTTAATTTTTGGGATAAAATATGACTTCGTTTGTTGTTTAAAATATAGCTTTTGTTCAAGTTGTTTTTTAACACCCATATCTCCGAAGAGGCAGGCAGAGGCACAACCATGGCATCCACGACTAGCCGAAGACATTAAGTCCTACAATGTGATGAGTAGCAAGCCCATCGCTAACCGGGCACATATGTTCAATCCCGAGCAACGTTATTTTTATTACAAAATTAAAAATACACATTTTCAATTTTTTTTGGTTTCCCTACCCGGAAATCGAACCCGGGACCTCAAGAAGTTGAGTCCGACGCAGAACCGTTAGACCACAGAGGCGATTGCCTTTATTGTCAATTTAACATCTGCTCCAAATATAAGATATCTTTTAAATCGGACGAATGATTTTCAAGACTTTTTTTTCAAGGTTTAAAGTTAATTTGTAATAACTGTGTTAATAAGTACGTGCACGTGTCAGGTGCTGGAGAACCTGTCCCACCTGGAAGCCGACGACGGCATGTTCGAGTACCTGACGCGCGGCAGCGGATGTCCGCGGGACGTGTACGCCCTGATGTGTGAGTGCTGGCGGCGCGAGGAACGTGACCGTCCCACCTTCGCCGAGATCCACCTGCTGCTGCAGCGACGTACCCTCGGCTACGCCTCCTCGTGATACATTGCCGCTCATTCGACACCACTGATCTAAACTTACAGTTGGGACTCTAACGTCGGCTTCGTGCCTCGTGTGTAGCGCTGGAGCACCTTCCGTATGTGCCACGTCATGTTGTCAAGACATAATGGCGTTTGGGACAACGACCGCTGTCTCCCTATGGAATATTGTATGGAGTGTTTTATCATTTGTAGGCGTTGTACTAGCCTCGCGGAAAGGTAGCCACGGTGGTGCTGCCATTGGACCGCGACGTACGTTATATTTCACTGGGAGATTGGGGCCGAGCCTTACCGATATACCTACTTTGCAGTGCAATCGGTCAGTCAGTAGAAGTATAAAATAAGCATTTTATGTGAATCCATACAAGAGTCGAAATTCTAAAGTCTACTAGAAAATACGTAATTAAAAAAAAAATCAAAAATTATTCACTGCAATATACAAACACAACATAACATATTAGTATTATAGAAGTTCTTGTGCGGTGGTAGCTCACGTGGTTGTTTCAATCTTTATTTAATATTCATTAAATTTAATCTAAAGTGGCACTTATTAACATATCTTTAAAAAGGACCCAAAACTGACCAAATAATACGATAGGGGGGTGCGGGCGGGTCCTACCATCGAGAAATATCGCTCGTTACACAGATCATATTTTCAGTTATGTTTAATATTTTTAATGAATATATTTCACTTTATTTTGTAAATATACTTTACAACAGAGACTTTGTTGTGTGAATACAAACTGTGTTTTTTTATCGATTTGTCATGACCACAACTGTGTATTAATGTTTTTTCACATTTTAGATTACAATAATCTAAATGTTATTATTATAGGTAAGCATTTTTCTTTCCTAAACTGTATTGTAATTTAAAAATGTACATAAAATGAAAGGGTCAAAATACTTTATGCATATTTTTTTTGCTAAAAACTTTAAATACCTTTGACCTTACGTTTTCAAATAATACATTAATTATTAAATGTTAAAATAAAAGCAACAAATAAAATAAATGTAATATTACTAGTTTAACAATGTATGAAATGATGTAAGCCCCAGCGCACACGAGCGACGACGACGGCCGACTGCGGTCGCGTGTTGGGCAGGCGACGCTCGCGAGTCGCGAGCCTCGGTACTACACCGGTACTTAAAACGACGAGCTTTATATACACATTTATGTAAAATTGTGTGTGTGTGTGTGTGAGTGAGTGAGTGAATGAGTGAGTGTGTGTGTGTATGTGTGTGTGTGTGAGAGTGTGTGAGTGAGTGTGAGTGAGTGTAAGTTTCCGCTTCATCGGTTTGGATGTTACTTGATAAATAGATCGGCACGTAACTGCACTGCCGCACTCATAATGTCACGTGCCTATTTAAAAATAAATAGCTATTAAAGCTAAATAATTATTTTGGATTATGTATAAAATTAAATAGCATAATTACGTTTATTTATAATGGCGCCTTGTTCGTCGAGTGATTACTTAAGTTTTTTTATATAGGTACCTAATAATGATTTACTGTATACTTACTCTCGTACTCGGAAACTTTTCTATCCGAAACTAATCAAAATTGATGTCTCTGTGCGCGGCGAACGACAGTTTGGCTTGTGAGTATGTATACACGTATTGTATACTTCATCTAATATCGTGAAAGTTCTTTAGCAAATAAGAAATGTTGCATTCTATACGACAAGCTTTATTTACAAATTGTATTAGATAATTACTAACAATAATCTCAGGTTAGGGCGAGGAGCGTGCGGTACCCGTAACAGAGTGTTATATGCCCGCACTTTAACGGAACGGCCTAATGTCTACCGAACGTACAGCGGCTGGCAGGGATTGTCTCGTCACTGCAACCGCGACTCTTATCTCTTGATCATTTCACAAACTTTATAAAAAACTTTCTTGTTATTTATAGATATTTATCGTGGATTTTGATTTGTTATACAAAAATGTTATGAACCGTTGTACTGGGAAAGCAATATGGGTAATGGGTAATTTTGCGATATTTATATATTTTAGTAAGTGAAGCATCCCTATGTATGTCACATATATGGCTACCGCCAGTGTGGTCGGTGTGATCGGTGTGGTCGATGTGGCCGGAGTGGTCAATGTGGTCGGTATGTTCGGAGTAGTCGGTGTGATCGGTGTGTTCGGTGTGTTCGGAGTGGTCGGTGTGTTCGGTGTGGTCGGTGTGATCGGTGTGTTCGGTGTGGTCAATGTGGTCAATGTGGTCGGTGTGGTTGGTGTGATCAGTGTGGCCGGAGTGGTCAATGTGGTCGGAGTGTTCGGAGTAGTCGGTGTGATCGGTGTGTTCGGTGTGGTCGGTGTGGTCAATGTGGTCGGTGTGGTCGGTGTGGTTGGTGTGATCGGTGTGTTCGGTGTGGTCGGTGTGGTCAATGTGGTCGGTGTGGTTGGTGTGATCGGTGTGGTTGGTGCGCGAAACGTCTCGTCCCTGTGAGCCTCGTGCTGTGTGTTCGTTTTGTACAAAGCTAGTGGTTGCTCAACTCTAGGTTATTATTGTGATCATTTACGTCCACCTTGTCTACAATACATTTGACATGGCGGCATGAAGCTACTTCACTTCCGCCCGGACACGGGCCTCGCCGGAAATGAGTACATCTCTGAAGGTCGTTTATCTTTCACTGCAAAGCGTCTTTGAGAGTATGAATAAGCTTTACGTTGAAAACAGTGAAACCATCACAGGTGGACGGTGTGCCCACCCTGGCCATGTATCTGTGTGAATTTTTCTTGCAACAATATTTAGTGTTGTAGTAACTGGTTCAGCCAAAAGCAGAGATGGATTTATGAATTTTAAGATGTGCCCCGGGGTCAGGTACTTAATACGAATGTCGTGGTGTGTGATTTGAAGAGCACTTTGTTACTGAATATATCAATGTGTATAATATATATTTAGCAGTATGTGTCTCCGGTAACATCCATTTTTATAATTTTTTTATAACATGTAATTTTATATTAAACGAAGTATTGTAGGTTACGGCTAATAAATGTATACAAAACATTGACAATATGTGTCTGTAGTAGTAGGAAAAGTAGGAACGCTATTAAGTAAATAGGTCTCGTAAGTTTTTATTATTTCGATAAGTTCAAGCTGTACGTTTTCGTGAGTAAAGTGTGGCCAACGACCGCTACCGTAGTATAAATTGTGTGAGCAAAGAAGTATGCTATCAACATACATTTTAATATTCATAATGGAATAAAATAATAATGGACAATACCTCCTCGTGAGTTAAGGCTCAAGCAAATACGTTTTGTAGTTTGCTATAAAGCGGTCACACGTTGATAGTGTTCAAGTAAAGCGACTCACCATTTCAAACGACTATTTCACAAGTGAACACAGGCTGGCCCTATGCCGTCCATAACTCCTCTTATGTAACGCTTAGACAGGTGTATGTAACGCCAGTGAATTTTTAAATTAGTTGCAATACGTATTCCTGTAAGCCTATCCAGAAAGGGCGTTTTGTGAACTGCGTCCTCGAGATATCCAAATGCCGGAAGACGTCAACCTGTCGAGGTGACGAGTCGCGTTTCCTGATCAGCGCCTCGAACGCTTGCAGTGAGCGAGACGGACTGGCGCAATTGCTGCGTCCTGCGTGTCCTTGGCGAGTGTTTACTTTAAAAAATGGAGCTTGTATATAAGATTTTTCCAACGACGGTAATTTTCCGCTTGACACCGATTTGGCATAGACATTATCAGTTTCTGGCATGTTTCGACAGGAATGTTTGCCCATGCCTCACAAAAAGCTTCATTAAGTTCATCTAAAGTTGTGGTACGATAAATGGCTACTTTTTTCTTGATTTCGTACCAAAGGTGCTCGATTGGGTTAAGGTCCGGGCTATTTGCTGGACAATCTAGCACCGATACTGACTGACTGGCAAGAAACGACTTGACTGAACGGGCGGTATGTTTCGGGTCGTTATCATGCTGAAACGTCCGTATAATAGGGAGATGCTCCTCAGCATAGGGAAGCATCGTTTCCTCCAATATTGCCTTGTATTGATGTTGGTCTAAGTTACCCTGAACTTTCCTCACAGGTCCCACTCCACGTCCAGAAAATGAACCCCACATTTGAATGTTTCCACCGCCATGTTTCACCTGCTTTTTTGTGAATCTTGGATTCATTTCCGCTTTTACGCTTTGGACGCCGTACGTATTGCCTTCCATCTGAAGAAATTAAACTAACCTTGGTCTCGTCAGAGAATAATACATGTTGCCATTGGGCGTAGGTCCAATGTCCATAATTACGTGCAAACGCCAAACGAGCATTTCTATGTTCTTTCTTCAACAACGGTACTTTGCGAGCCACTCTTCCGAACAACCCTGCTTCTACTAGACGTCGTCGAACGGTCCTCGCTGAGACACCAGCTCTTTCGTCTGTCCCACACACTTCGTGTTTAATTAAAATAGAGCCTAGAAACGGATCTTTCTTAGCTTACCTGGTTATCATTCTATCTTCATGCGGAGTTGTTTTTCTCGATCTTTTTGTTCTGGGCATTCATCTGCATAAAGCTGGCAGTTCACCACTTCTTCATCCATACGCATTCCCACTTTCAGTGATCTTAACCTTTAAAGACATTTGGCTAAATACAAGATAAACAAGCGTGACGACAATACACAACCCTACTATAAGCCAATGTTAACATCAAATCAAACCGATAGGTTGTCATCGGCCCGCACACATGCTGTAAAATGTAAATATATTGACTGCCCCGGACGCATCAGGGGCCTGTCTATCCTATAATCTGGTAAAATGTCCCAAAGTTCCTTACGTACAAACGATTTTATTGGAGATCTACAAAAACACAGAAAAGCTTCCGGCCCCATATCCAGATGCTTCTCGACGATGTTAAGGAGCGGAAACACTTGATTCGCACATTCTCTTCCAGACCTGAAACTACCTTGAGCCTCCCACAACATTCTGTCGGACATCCCTTGCATCCTCCTTTTTACTATTTTTCCATACACTTTTGATGCTAAAGTGGGGGCTGATTGCGTATCTTTTTAGTGATAAAGTGTACATCAAATGACTGTCAAATGACTTGTTTTGTGTTTGCTATCTCTATTGTATTTCTTTTGGTCACTGGAGATAGCAAATATAAAAAAACGCATCATTTGACAGCTATTTGATGTACACTTTACGCAGTCATCATCACTTAAAAGATACGCAATGAGCCCCCTGATCTAACTGATGAGCCTGTAACTTGTGCAGTCCATGCATGAGCCCTTGCCTTTATACAAGGCACGATGACCACACGCCGCCTGTTTTTGGTTAAAAAAAAATTAATTAAAATAAACGGTAAAAGGTATGTCAACATAAAATAAACAGTAAGCAGTCAACACAATAATAATAATAATACGAATGAAATATCATTCATTGAATTTATAGCAAAAAATATGTTATATGTATTATTAGATGAAATTACTAGAAAATATTCAAAAGGGGTGATGTATTAAGTTTCATCTCATCATTTAATAATTTTGGATTATTTTTTTTTTATTAATTTCTAAGGCTTCTATAGTATTTACTGCTTATTTTATGTTGACATACCTTTTACCGTTTATTTTATTTTTTTTTTGTTTTGGATATTTTTTATTTTATAATAATTTAAATTTTATATAATAATTTAACTTTACATAAACAATTTACTTATTTTTATTGTGACATGAATGTTTAATTGAATATTACTTTTTACTTTTTTTAATTTTGACATGGGCATTTACAATATTGTTTTTTCTTTTGATTAACTGATTTTAACATAAATAATTAAGTTTGAAATATGTACAAAATAGTAAATTTAATGAAGTAATTAATTAATTAATTAGTGGAGCAATTGACATGTCTTTTAATATTTTCTAAAATGGTACTATTTTCACCATTTATTGGTGAAAGAATCTGTAGCTAGCAACACCGTTGTATAACGTTTTTTTTGTATCTACCCATTATAAATGAATTTATATTTACAAATCAAAAATTTTGTTTAGTAGTTTAAGTTTTAGCCCTGATGATGCTGTACAAGCGAAACCGGTAGGTTATTTACGAAGTAATATATTATAAGCGATACGTAAAACAGTACAAGTGTTTCTTTGTTTAAAAATAGGAATATTTGGAAGTTTTACCAAGCTCTGACGATGGAAAATATCAAATGCAAACATGATACATAGTCTAAACAGGTATTCTTCTTTCTTTTATTCTTCTTTCTTTCAATGGGGGCTTTAATCCCGTCATCCTACCATGCATCAATATTCATCGACTTGTACATCTTTGCACTCCCACCTACCACATTCGTGACAACCACCATGCTACCTCTCAAAAAATTCCAACGGTCATTCACGTCTAAGTCCGGTAGGCACAGACTCTACAGCCTGTCTTGGACTGACTCTCAAACATGCTTTCTACACCCCGAGTGTCTTGCAACTTTTCACTCTTAATCCTTTCAAACTCTCCAAATGAAACACATAGTCGCTAGTGCCTCCACTTCTTAAGAACGGATCCCTAAACCGGCTAATAACCCAATAGTGGTTCGTATTAAAATTCGGGCCCATGTAGGCCATTAAACACTGCCAGAGGCGACTATCAACCTAAATCAAATCTATCATACTCACTTGATAATTATTTCTCGCATATGAATCCACAATATACTTACCAGCATCATTCACCCTTTTATCACCATAGGATCCACGAACGGCCTCAACACCGGTCCGTCGCGTCCCCAAACAACTATTCAAGTCACCACACATGCCTAATGACTTTCATTTCCTTCAACAGTATCCAGCACAACCGTCACAGAATCCCAATTTTCATACCATTTTCCAGGTCATGTGTCGACGACGAGTTGACCAGAGCATATGTTGCTACCACAAAAACTTGCGTGACTTCGAGCCAGACCCAGAGCAGTCTCGGGCCTATCGCACCATAATCTTTCAGGCCTAAGACTAAGCGACGCGATAAGATAATACCTAGCGCGCCGGAATGATTGCTCTGCGGTACACCAGTATGGTCACTCTTGAATATCGATATTGGAAATTGGAACCGTCTATGTAATTTAGTTTTAAACACAGTATTAGCGAATTATTAACTTTTAGTTACAAACAAATTCAACGAAACCGATAAAATAATTTATTGTTTACCAATATTGCATATTATATCGAGCTTCAAGAATAACACTACAGACGACAAGGCCAACCGCCACCTGGTACGCGCCAAATATAATGAAATAATAAATGTACGAACCTAATATTATATTTTATTAAATATACATTAGGTACGTAAAGTAATTATATGTAATATATAATAAATTTATTCACCATTTAAATTACGACACTGTACTGAATACTCGAAATCAGGGGTTCTCTATTTTATTTGGGATGCGCCACACTAAAACATTAAAAAAAATCGCGCCCCCCATCCTCCAGTCCAGATTATCAGGTCAAAATAAAAAAGTATTGAATGTAAAAGTATTTTTATTAATCATTAAAGTTATACAAAAATAACACAAGTATTGTTAAGTAGTGCCTATTTATTGGAATGAGATGGATGAGCTTGCATGGATTCGATGAAAACAAAAAAAAGTCGAGGGATTCGACGAGGTTTATAATTCTCGGCTTAACCATAGAAATCGCACAACACAAATCACTGCAAATGTCAAGTTTATTTCGGTACTTGGTTTTAATGCGACTACGGCAGAAAATTCACTTTCGCACAAATATGTATTTGAGAAGGGTAAATAAAATTGAAGTTCTTTTTCTGCTATTTTAGGGTAAATTGAGAAATGTTTGTGCCAAGACGATTTATCGATTACCATGGGATTCCATCCAACAACCAAACTTAGTGACAATTAGACCACATTGGAAGTAAACTGTGTTCTTTCAAAACACTCCAGATATCCCAAAAAAACTGAATAACATATCTACACAAAAATATAGAAGTTGAACTTATTATCACCTCTTCCTTTATTTGATGTCGGTTGAAACTGGCATCCAGTGTCATTTGTAATAAATTTAGGGTTGCAGTATTAAACAAATCGGTTTTTGTTTTTTTATATCAATACTTATATAAGTTGAACAAATCTGTTTCATAGGTCAGCACTAAATAAAAAAAATGTTATCATTCATTAAATTACTTGACACTCCTAAGGCCGTTGAAGTGTGTGGGGTGGGTTACTACGTTTATACACAGGCGTGTGTGCGTGTGTGTGTGTGTGTGTGTGTGTGTGTGTGCGCGTGTGCGTGTGTGTGTGTGTGTGTGTGAGGGTGTGTGTGGGGGGGGGTGTGGGTGTGTATGTGTGTGTGGGTGTGTGTATGTGGTGGTTTCGTCTCGCTCGACCGAGCCAAATCGGTTAGCTTTTAGTGTCTCTGTCTCTGCGAATGTGACAATATTTTGACCTCTATGAGGTTAGTATGTACGTTAGGACGAGGGGTTTTGCCAATGCGATATAACAGGCATACAGTGGAGCAGCCCCTCGTGTGCGGTTTCCGAACTCAATGTGAATCGCATTACAAGGCCTGTGTTGCCATTGGATGAATCGTAGACCGTCACTTGGACCAAACGAGTTGCTGTCTTGTATAGTATCACGTGGCTGGCTATACATCAGCAAACTATACACAATTGTTTTGTTGATGTCTGTATAAAATTAAATAACACTCCACGTTAAATATCGCAAACGAACCTTCGAAATTTAATATAAAATAGTCCTAAGGCCTTAATGTATCTAATATTAGTTTGATTTAATCCCCCAAAACTAAAATAATTTCCTTCCTCTCGACCCGCGAGTGTTGTCACCTTTCTACAATGTTACCAATTTTAATATATCATTTATTTTCATAAATCACCTTTCAATAATACACAATAATTGTTAGTAAGTTAGTGATAGTTGCATTTGAATCGAACGAATGAATTATTTAAAAGAGTATAAATAAATATTAGAGGTATATATCTTGATAGATGAGAATTGTCTATTTTCCTTAGTGTACCGAGTTAGAGGGCAGTTCGACAATATATCAAACGATTAGATAGTATATTATTCTGGTTGCGTTCGGCTGCTACCGCTCGGAGGGTCCGCTGTGTTTATTCTTCTTAATAGTTGGCCGACTGGGCGCAGAAACATTTGCCCCATTACATTCATGTATTTTGTTTAATTGGAATGTTTATTTGATGCGGATTAACATTTTTAGTTGAATTTATTCCCTTACGGTACGGTGGCGTTCACGCCCGCAGTGGGCCCTCCGGTCGACTTGTGTCAGAACGCAATCTTATGTTCTCCTGTGGACCGAACGGCTTAACTTATAAGCCTAATGTGTAAGCTCTAGTAAGTAGGTGTAAGGGCGTTAAGTTTGCGATGTAGAACGATGATCGCACACTGACTGATCCAATTCATTAGGTTAAGCATACCTAATAAAGCTGGCCACACACGAGTGATTTACATCACCGACGTTTTTAAATTTTATTTTAAGTGAAGCATTATAGTAAAATATGTTTATATGATATTTTGGCTAAACATAATACTAATTTTAACGACTAATGATACAAGACTTTAATCCGTAGTAAAGTTAACACGTAATAAGTGCACTACCGACCGGAACCTAACATGCCTGCAAGATGATCTCCCTCGGAAAGGAGCAACACAAATGTTTCGTGACTACTGATTACGTTGTGATGTAGCTAATAATGTGTAATGGACAATCTATTCCAATGTGGCTAGTGGTTAAAGGTGGTCGTCGGCGACGTTGATTACTCCTCTGTGGCCGGTCTGGTTAATTTAGTGTATTAGGAATGTTTATTTTAACGGATCGCCTTATTTTGATTATACTATTAGCTTGTAGTTGCCAGGGCGTCCCCTTGTTCTGTACTCTAGGTCATAATGTTAGGGCACTAATAACGATGTACAATAAACACCCTCTCTGCCTTACCGACGCTATCTTACCCCGATCGTGTAAATACTATGTAACATAAAGCACTGTGGAAAACTTTAATTCCTAATAATGGTCCAAACTTCACTCGCTTTTTATTTGTACTATATCTACTATTATACAATTTATATTTAGATAAATAAATACCTAGTGTAGTCGTACATTTGCTTTGATATTATTTATTAGATGTAAATCTTGTGTTTCTCGGGGCGCTTAGTTTCATAATCAAAGTTTTATGATGAACTTTCATACCAAATGCAGTATTTTATTTTATATTCTACATCTTTATACCCAAATAAAGCAATAATCTATCCAAAGGCGGTTTTATTTTCTGATGTTTTGAAAAAACTGCAAAAAAACTTACTATTTGCTCGACGCCGCGAGATTTAGAATTTACAAACAACGGAGCTTATCGGAGTCGCTGAGTCAACTTCCTGTCGTTCTCGTAAAACACTGACTGATTCGTCGAGGCGCAGCGCCCGAGGTAGCTTTACGATGAAACTCATTCACTGCCTCTTATTCGCCTTTGTAAGCGACGTTATCGCTGTGAAGGTGAAGGTGACGATGCACTCGGAGCCGGAGGACTCGCGTACAGACGACGAGGAGCCTCACACTGAATACTCGGACGCCAAAAAGAAAATAGACATAACTATGCTCCCGTTTCTCAAGAAATCGCATAGGCGAGTCGAAGAGAAAATGGAATATGAAGAAGAAAAACCAACTACTGAAAAGAGCCGTCAAATGCATCCAAACGAGCTAATATTCCCATTGATATACCGACAGAACCATGTCAGCAGCATGTTCAAATTTGGGGAGAACTGGTACACGTGGTCGGCGGAGAAACGCGCCGACGGCTCCAGGGGCACTAACTATTACATCTGCTACGACGAGCCTAAGCGGTGCGACGACATTGGATGGGTGAGCCTTCAATTATTTTTTCTTTTTTAATTGTTGTTTGATTGCAAACAAGCCGACGGATCATGTGTTTGCTATTTGTTAGTTTACTACATGGGTATAGGCTGTCTTAGCCTCCAAACTGGAAGATGACAAAGGCACGCACTGACGTGCACCACCACCAGCAGCAAGAGGTATTAATGACAATCCGGTTAAGTCACAGTAGAAAATTTTCACCACTTCCCATCTCTTGCGAGTTGTTCTCAAGGTGAGATCTCCAATGGATACTCTTAAAGGAACTCGAAACTGGTGTATTTTTTACGCGATGAAGTACAGTTATTCAATCAAAATCAATACGTTATCATCAAATAACATCTAATCTAATTACTAATATATCTCTGACTATCGTGGAAAGAGCATAGGAGTACGCACTGTACCCACTTACATACGTCAAACACATAAAACTCTTGCTTGCTTCTTTCTCAAACGCTGTAGGCTACAAACGTTATAATTATTACAAAATAAATGAGTTAGCTACCAGGTCAATATAAACGGATTCGTGGTAACGAAATTGTGTCTACATTTCGTTTCAGTAATAGGAAGCTATTGTCACGGCTAACTGTGTAGATACGCGATCCGGAATTGAACCTAAATGTTTTCAGGAGCACACAGACGCGTTGCCGAAGTGCGCTTTCCAGATAGACTCGCTGATGGCCGACGACCGCGCCTGTGTCAACACCTTCGGCGTGGAGCCGCACGTCAGCGGACTCTGCGACGGCGGCGAGCAGATGAAGGTACACAATTGGCCCTCTTACATCGACACGTCAGCCCACACAACACCACTGACTGACAGCGCTGCCAAAATACTTTTATTTAATTAAATATTATTCTTTATTACTTAAATACGCCAAGGTCAGATACAACCCCCTCTCCAGTCGCACGTGAGAGTCTCTACTACATCTACTCAATCGCTAACTCCTCCGACCGACCGGCTCGAGGTCGATTCCCGACCGGTGAGGAATATAGATGTCTGTATTTCCGGATTTAGGTCTTTCATTAAATTCATACTGATATTTATGAATGTATTAGAGTCGTTGGCTAACACCAATAAAACTAGAATGTAGTTTCCTTACTTTGGAAATACATTATTTTGTGTTATGTGTCCAGAGTTATTTATTTATAGGATAATACTTATTAAGAGGATCATCGTACAACACTTCTTTATATATCGATATATTTCTGGTACCCTTACTATAGTGATTATAGTTCCCTATAGAAGGTTACCTGAAAGATATCGCTGTTTTGGCGTTGAGACAGCTTTTGTGTCATTTAAGGCCACTTGCATGTTCCTGGGTTAAATTTAATGAGTTATACTTTCAAATATAAAGAGATTTAACTCTAGTTAGAAGCTAATTCAGAGTTAAATGGCTAACCCGGGAACGTACAAGTGGCCCTTAGTGTTTAAGTTTTTTTTTTGTGTATTTATTTGTTATGTATTTGATACACACATCGACCATACATCCCAATAGACGCCTATTCTTTAAAATTTTGCTTTGAAACAATTTTGGCAAATAGCTGAGGTGCGGGGAAGCGCGGAACTGCTTTCTTATTGGCCCTGCAATGACAAAACGTCATATTTAAAAACAGACATGTAAGATTAGGGATGACACATATTCAATAAGAACAATATATTTTGTCGATATGCCTTCAATTTTATAAAGTACGACTTTGTAACGCATTATATCGCATTTTGTTATTGCACGTCATATTGCAGCTATGCAACACAACGTCTCAAGATCACACATTTTTGCGGTTGAGAGTAATGTCCGTACTTGAATATATTAGGTCCTTATGTCTGTAATTGGCGTTTTGTAGGGGAGGAACATAAGTAGGATATTTTAATGTAATATATTTATATTATCAAAGTATGAACTATTGTTTCCTATGCACATTTACCATCTCATAGGTATTTGTTTAATGTTCCTGGACAAGTTACACTAATTGAATTTAGCCTCAAATTAAGCAAATTATATGCTTGTGTTATGGATGTTAGCCAACGATACTAATACATAAAAAACCATTCGAACTTGAAATTTTTCTTTGCAAAACGTTATCCAAATTTCGAAAAATAGTTTAATTAGCTAATAAATCTGTTGGAGTTAGGTTCAGGTGGATGTTTCTTACACTCCAATTCTTCTTCTAATTGAGAAGCCGTCTGTTGTGCAGTATGTAGTTTAGCATTGTCATGAAGCAGCAGTGGCTTAAAGTGTATAAAACAATCTTCTGCAAAATGTTGAGATTTAATACAATGTATTTGGAATTCAGAAACCAATTCTCTCGTCTAGTTTCCTTAAACCAAATTAGATTATTTATTTTATGATTTTGTGGATACCTGATATAAATGCCATACTTATCAAATTGAATTGTTTTTATTCGTTCGAGTAATTCCCACCTGGACTACAAAATATCGTCGAAATACTGTAAACAAATTAGTTTTAAAATTGACCCAGCCCTTTGAAAGTTTTATGACATACTGACCCCAACATCGCCTATTGGAACAAGTCTTGAATTTATATCACCCAGATAACCACCTAATGCACTTAAAATAGTTCAATAAAATCGGCTCAACTATTTAAGAGTTATTCAATGACGTACAACAGCGCCCTCTACCGTGTTTAGTTCAGAAGTTCAGTTTTCCATCGTGTTGGTCCGGGTCAGCTGACTAAAATAGATCACTTGCCAGGCACCTCGTAAAAGGCAAGCAACGGTATCACAGGTAATTGTCAACAATATCACTGGTGATATAGTGGTGTCCAGCAACCTCCCTGAGTAGTTATCCACCGCCTTACCCATTCTTGCTGCTATAATGACAGTGTTACATTCCGATTCGGAGGATAGGGAAGCCAGTAGATTTGCACAATAGGCCTTACCTTCCAACCATAGGACAACAACGCACCTGTAGCATCAATGGTGTCTATAGGCCATGATTATCTGTTACCATTATGAGAGCCGTGTGCTTGTTCGCTGCCTTCTCACATAAAAAAGAGTAACCATCCAGAGGCTTTTTTACTGTCTGTTAGTGCTTAAATTTATCGATAAAATACATAAATACCTACATACAATACAGGTATAAGACCGGTATCCTATTCAGGATAAATAAATAAAAATATCGATAAAATAGATTTGCACATTAGTCCATCACTAGCTATATGCAAACAAAAGTGATAGCTTGAAAATCACATGTGTAAGAAAGGGATATAAACACGCATCTAACAATGACTGACTAGTATATGATGAACTCCGATAAACATTAAATAATTTAAAACGTAATTATGAATGTTATTATTTTTAATTAATCTACGAAAAGTCGTAACCATCTTTTCGGTAATTTGAAGTGCGGCTGTCTTTACCGTAACATTTAATTTAACAAACAGTCATTTTATACAATAACGCGACAATGTTTACAGGTCACAAACCTGGTCGATACTGTTCATATTTTTTTAAGTAATAAGCTACATTAGAACAATTACACTTATGTGTTGACAGAACCGTGTTGCCTTATGTGCGGCGTCTATTGGGATGTATGGTCGATGGATACACAATACATAATTATTCTATTTTACTAAGCTCTTATCTCTCTGAATACAACAGATTTTGTAAGAAACGACAACTCATCGTTTCATGTTAAATTTGAACAGTCATCTACTGAAAATTTGTAATAACTTCTTTTAAATGCAAGGGAAACCAAAATGATAGTTCCTAAAAAACACGTAGCCAGAAAGAATGTAAAAGTTTTAGTATAATATGATGTAGTATTGGAACAAGTTTTGATTCTGATTCTGATTCTGTACTTATGCCAACATTACTAATTTATGAGAGAGAGAGGGAAAAAAAGAGGATCTTAACTTAAAATACCAAAAGCGGAACGATGAAAGGCAAACCAGCAACCAAATCTAATGGTAGAAAGTTAGTTAACTTCGTTCGAGCATAATTTGTTAAAGTTTAATCTTGAACCGCAATAACAGGTTAGCGAGATCGTCCGGTCGTGCGGTCCCCGCATCCGGTCGCTCTGGCGGTTCGTGCGGGCGGGCGTGCGGCCCGTGGGCGTGCCCAAGCCCGCCGACGTCAACTCACTTCTCTGCGAGGACGAGGAGGAATGCTATATTACCATCGAGTACAGGGTAATTGCCTAGCTAATACCTATATTCATTTCATACGAAACATTAAAGTTACTCGAAAGATTTTTATTCGGTGACGCTAGTTGTAGACAACGCAATTTATATTGCGAAAATCGTTTGTTCGCTACATCGAAACACAGTAATCCCCTTACTAATAAAACTTACGCGCCCGCTGATCTGGTTGTAACTTTTATTATTGAGGGTATAAATGTTTTACACAATTTTTGAATTAAAACAATAATAAATACGCACATGGATCAACGTGACAGAAAAATAGGTCAATTATATCGATAACAAAAACTTCATTATAGTTCAGTAGAAAATTTTACCAGTAATTTCAATACATATGAAGCTGACAATCACTGGGACAAGTCAGAAATGGCTCTCTTGTGTATTTGAATTGGCCAAAATTGAATTAATTAATCTTAATTACATCAAAATTGTTGCTGTGGGACAGCGTAAAAGCGGGGATAGCACCCAAGAGTGAAAATGCCCATCTACTAAATAGTCCGATTTGTGGTTTGGATAGGTGATCCCGTTCTTGAGTTATAAAATTACAACGAAAAGTGGCATTGATTTTTATATAAAATTAGTCATTATTTAATTCAATATATTAAACACAATAGACACGATCAATACAATTTTATGACGTGACATAAAAATGAAATTATACAAAAAAACCCTGCTTTATAATTGAGTCCAGTAACCGCTTATGCCTTTTAAGTTTTTTTGTAGTTTTGATCGCTTTTGACAGTTTATTTAAGAATAGACACTTTTCTCTTTAATTTGTTGTGCCTTTTCTCTGTAATATCCCACACAATTGGCATTTCATTTCAATTTCCGCTATCTCCCAAGTCAAGTTAGTTCCGAATCCCGCCATGCCCCTTTTTGATTGACCTATGAAAATCATTAATTTTGATTAAAACCATAAAGGCAAGTATTATGAAAAGGAAGTACCAGTTATTTTGAGTGTTTTAGAGTTACTGTCTAAATGTGTGTGATCGCAAACAAAATGTTTGCAAAAACTGAAGCTAGATATCAATCATTCCATATCTAGCATCAGTTTTTGCAGCTTTTTTTGAAACTACGAAGCGTAAAGTTAAGTCCCATTTCTAGAAGAAATAAAGTATCTACACGCCCATACCCCCGAAGAGGTAGGCAGAGTCACAACTAAAGTACCCGCGACTAGCCAAAGCCAATAAGTCCCACAATATAATAAATGGCAAGCCTTTTGTCAACCGGGCAACGTTATTTTAAATAGAAAATACTCATTTTCCATTTTTTTGTAGCCCGATTCAGGGGCCGAACCCAGGACCTCAAGAAGTCAAGTCAAAACTATTTTTGTAACAACGTTAATTCGAAGTTGAAAAAAATGGAGTGTTATTTTATCCGTGGAAACCGCATATTCCAAATCATTTCTAAGTTCCAGAATCCGTTATCAGCTAAAAGTAGAATCTTTAATCGGGAATACCACTACGTTTTTCTTGTTGAAGTGAAGCTTAGTTACCTAACAATGCAAATAATCAGTAAGGCATACATTTATTTATTCCACTGAAAAATTATTTGGTACGGATTGGGACGTTTTCAGAATTACCCGACTCAATTAAGCCCCAACTAGTCCAACTACAATTTGTTGACAACACTGTGCATAAGAATTAAACATAATTTTAAATAGGTAAGCTGTCAAATCAACCATCAAAAAGTTGTTAAGGTTAAGGCTAAAGCCTTTACCGCGAGCTAGTATAGATAACATTCGGTAAGTTTCTTGTCGAAAACTATGACAAAGTCGAATTTTGTATGAAAATGTCGAACAGCGCCTCTACTGCTAACTAAGAGAACTACATTTTCAGAGCAAAAGCGATCTAGATTTCGATATGTGATTAACCGAACGTTATCTATAGTAACTCGTGGTGAATGTTCTGGTTCAACCCTAAGGCATTTGTTCAAAATGAATTTTCGCAAAACTGTCTGAAAAAAAAACCTGAGATTAGTATGAGTCATCACTCACTTAAATCGAGAGTTTTTTTGTGTAGATGTGAGAGATTATATTTCAGCTTAGAAATGAAATAAAAAATAAAATCACCAAATCCTTTAGATTGAAACTATTCTTTTTTTAATATTTAATAAAAATGAGCAAAGGGTGATTCCCTCCCTCCCGTGAATTTATATTACTACTGGAGATTGCACACCTTGCAAAGCCTTGAAGTCAATTTACCAAATATTGCTGACTCACTCTTATTTACTGGCCTATCTTTCTTCTTTTCCGCCTCGTTGGTCGAGGGGCTAGCGTACACGCGACCGACCAACCGTGAGGCTCGGGTTCGATTCCTGACGGGTTCATCACACAAATGCCTGCCGCATTTGTGTGATGAACATTGAGATGTCTGCATTTCCTCGTCTGGGTATTTCACTAATACTATGCATTAGAATCGTTGACTGTCAAAAAAGTACAATTAGTTAATATTTAAAAATCAAAGAAAAGCCTCCCTAAAAGCTATGTTATCGATACCTAAAATAATAATAATAAATAGCTGCCTAATGTAGTCATAGGTTTTCCGTCTTTAGCCAGTACAATGCTTTGGAACTAATATGGGCACAAAACAAAGGACACGCCGCTCGAAATAATACCTACCCCCTCCTTGTACGATACACAAGGTTTAAAAAAAGCTTGTGCGAAAGTAACTGCTGAAAACTGGAAAAAGTGACGATTGACAGTGACGATTCATCAGATTTCGATTAAAATAAATAAATAAATACTAGCCGACGTTATAATTATTTCGATTCATTGTTGAGTAACCTACCTACATCTACTTATTTAACAACAGCTCCGAAAATTTAAAGAAATAGGCATTATCTTAATGTTATAATTATATATAATATAATATTATCGCCCCTGTAGTCCAAGTTTTTTATTTGACTTCATGAGGTCCCGGGACCGATAGTTTGGGACAATGCGGTTTTTCCAATTTTCTTATAAAAAAATGTTGCTCGAAATCGGATATGTGCCCGTTTGGCGATAGTCTAGGTGGGACCTATCACATTGTAGGACTTAGTGTCTTCGGCTAGTCGTGGAAGACCTGGTTATGCCTCTGCCTACCCCTTCGGATATATGGGCGTGAATATATATATTTTTTTGAATATTATAGTTAATAGATTTGTACAGTATCCGGCGGTAGTTTAGTTTCTTACATTTTATAAAAAGAAAACGGGTCTGTTATCGTGTTCCGTTTACCAATATAGCTCCTATAGTAATCATTACGTGCAGCACATCACTACCCTCGCCCATGAAGTTCGGCATTATTTGTGTCACATTTTAACGTAAACAACACAAAATAATGAATTGGAAATAGTAATAGTATATATTGTATCAAACAATTAAAGGTAAACACCTCATCGGTTAAAGAAGTTTTATACAAAGTGTTTAATTCATAATAATGAAAAAAAAACGATGGGTTGCACTCTAGGAGTGCCGGCAGAAGTGAAAACTTGAATATTAACGTTGTGCATTTTTGATATTTTGTGATGATTAGGGAATAATTTTGCACGAGTTGCTTTTATCAGTATGAAATAGTACTTTCAATTTCATTTATGTGGTAGAATACAATATTCATTTGTTGCGTTATCGTACACAAACATGACAACACGAACATTCGCGCAAGCCCCGTGCGCCGTCTTATTCGCGCAAGTGCCCTGCGCCGTCTTAAAAATTTTCGATCAGGTCGCGTGTCCTGAGGCGATTTTAGAAGATTTTACCCATTCCAAAAAAAGTGCGCAACGCCGCTAAATAAGTTTTCATTTAAAAAAAAAAACCAAAAAGAACCAAAGTCAAATAAGCAAAAGCAAAATATTTAAAATTGTTAAAAAAACACAAAAAGTTGAACACAAATAAAAACCGTACATTACATCTATTTATTCGCAAGATAGAGGAAGGGAAGGAGTCACGCCCTCTATATAAAATGTTATTGCAAATCCACAGATCCATCACGACAGAATAACATTTTCTCTGAGCGAACCGACGCGAGGACAAACATTCAAGAGTGCGCTCAAGCGTGACCTGCCCTCGGAGGACGACAACAAGGTGACCGCCGTGACGGCGGCGCGGCCCCGTGTTGGCCGCAGGGGCAACAAGTTTCACCCACGAGCGAGGAGCAAACCGTCGGAAGGTAAAGAGGTCGTTAAGGAGCGAAACGATTCGGCCTACGCCAAGAAGAGCGTACACAAAAACAAAATTAAAGTGAGGGAAGATATCTCCGAAAACCTTTCAGATTGATTGCTGTCCAATAAACAATCATTAGTAACGTTGTTTTTTTTTTACTTTATTTATCGTTATGATTTACTCTGAGGTCTAGCGGTCTGGCGTCGGACTTAACTTCTTGAGGTCGATTCGATTCTCCGGTCGGGCAACATAAAAACTAGAAAATTTGTATTTTCAGATTTGTAAGACAACGTTGCCCGGGATTGGATATGTGCCCAGTTGGCGATGGGGTTGCCACCTATCACATTAAGGGACTTAGTGTCTTCGTCTAGTCGTGGGTGCCCTGGTTGTACCTCTGCCTATCTCTTCGGGGATATGGACGTGAAGTTACTTTTTTTATGAATTACAAAAACTTAATAAGGTCTACTTTTTCTTGCCGTGTTTTTCCAGGCTCCGGATGTACCAACATACTTATACATACATACATAATATCTTCACGCCTAGTCCCTTGCAAGTTCCGTTCTCTTCAATGCCCTTTGGTGGCAAACCCCAGCCTTGGTTCAGTCGTCCCTGTAAGACGGCACTTAGCCACAAGCGGAAATGCTACCAGGCCTGGGCAGCGGCCCAGCGAAGTCTTGTGACGAAAACACCAGGTTGCTTAAAAAGGAGTATAACTCTGCCTCGAAGTCTTACAAAAAAGCCATTGCCAAAGCAAAGTCTGAGCACATTAGCAGAATTAGCGAGAAATAAGCCCGCTTACCTTTTGGAACAAGAGCGTTTTGGTCTCTCGCCAAGGCTTTCTAAGGAAATTTCGCGAAGCCATCATTACCATTTTTATACCCGAGTGATACCCCTCCCTTTGCTTCTAACTCGACTTTAAATGACCATGGAAATACGCCATCGAGCATCCCGCGGTGTGAAGTTTCTATGCCAGAAATAAAGTTTTTGCAGAGAACACTTATTTCTTTGGACGTCAACAAGTCGAGTAAGCCCGATGGTATCCCTCCAATTGTTCTCAAAGTTTGTCTGATTGTTTCCGAGCCGGCACCGGTTTTAACGCCATTCTTCCGGCTCTCCTATTCATCAGGCATTGTACCGAGTTCATGAAAGACCGCTTGAGTACACTCGATCTCTAAAAAAGGTGTCCGCTCGGATCCGTCCAATTATCGGCCTATAGCTATAACTTCCATGCTTTCCAAAGTTATGGAATACATAACAAACTGCCAGCTCTTAAGATACCTAGAGGAGCAACAACTGTTAAATGACCGCCACTACGGTTTTTGTCGTGGTCGTTCAGCTGGTAATCTTTTAGTTTATTTAACACACCGATGGGCGCAAGCAATCGAAAGCAAGGGACAAGCAATAAGTCAGCAGTCAGCTCTTGTCAGACATAGCGAAAGCCTTTGATGGGGTGTGGCACAAGGCGCTTCTATCGCAGATTCCTTCTTACAGTATTCTTGAAAAATTGTGCAAATGGGTCACTAGATTTTTGACGGAGCGTAGCATCAAGGTCGTTGTCGATGGCATGTGTTCGGAGTCTAAGCTTGTCAATGCTGGTGTTCCCCAAGGCTGTGATTTTTCCTACTCTGTTTCTTCTGCATATTAATAACATGTTGCAAATTAGTAACACTCATTGCTATGCAGACGACACTACTGGGGAAGCCTTATACTTTGGCCGGCATAATATATCTCGGGAACATGTCATTGAGAGGGTTCCGGCTCTTGTGTCTAAAGTTGATGATCTTCTGTCTGAAATTTCGTTTTGGGGCCAGCAAAATCTGGTGCAATTTAACCGTAGCAAGACATAAGTTTGCGCGTTTTCCGCTAAAAAGACTACCTTCGTCGCATCTCCTTGATTTGAGAGCGTTTCCCTCACTGCCACAGCCTGCATTGGTATACTTGGCGTTGATATTTAAAGTGATGTTCAATTTCGTGGTCATCTGGAGGAGAAGGCTAAAATAGCCTCTAAAAAACTTGGTGTGCTCAGTAAAGCAAGACAGTATTTCAAGCCGACCCATAGATTACAACTATACAAAGCGCAAATTCGACTTTATATGGAGTACTGTTCTCAACTCTAGGCAGGGGCTCCACAGTACCAGCACCTTCGAACTCGAATTGTCAATGATCGGGCAGTTACCAATCAGCTTGATTCCTTGGCGCTACGTAGAAATGTTGGGTCCCTCAGTGTTTTCTACCGCATATATCATGGGGAATGTTCTGAGGAGTTGTTTGGTTTAATTCCAGCCGCTGATTTTCACCTTCGGACATCGCGACAGAGTTTAAAGTGTCATGCCCATCATCTTGATGCGCGGCGATCTACAACTGTGCGCTTCCGAAGACATTTCTTACCTCGCACAACACCTTTGTGGTATCAGTTACCGAGGGCGATATTCCCAAACAATTATGACTTAGGCACCTTCAAGAAAAGAGCGTACTCAATTCTTAAAAGTCAGCAACGCATCTGTGATACTCCTTGTGTTGCGAATTTCCGTCGGCAGCGGTGATCACTTTTCATCAGGTGACCCACTTGCTCGTTTGCCTCCTCTTGTATAAAAAACAGCACAGAATTATGCACAGCGAGTCTAACTCATGATCATTCATACCAACATACTTATAATCATTCATATGTATGTTGGTACTGGTAGAAAACTTGATAGTTTTCTTCACAACTCTGACCAGCTTTACAAGCTTTTTTATTATAGATATTTAATTTAAACTTATATTTTCACTAACATTTAACAAGAAGTGTGTCGCGATCTCGCTTTAGCGATCGACTGTAACTTCGTTTCTACTAAGATTTTAATATAAGTACATGTATTTTTTGCCAAGTCCCCTGACGGGAAGGCAGGGACTATCGAGCCCCAAATTCCACTAATCCACCAAATTCCAGTAATCTATACTAATATTTAAAGATGAAGAGTTTGTTTGTTTGCTTGAACGTGCTAATCTCAGGAACTAGGTACTACTCCTATTTGAAAAATTCATTCAGTGTTAGATAGCCCAACAATTATTGAGGAACGCTATAGGCTATATATCATCACGCTATAACCAACAGGAGTGGAGATTCTTTTACTATTGAGAGTTTGCACTGCGGAAACAGTTAAAGTTTCGCAAAAATCATGTAAGGCAGAATTGATACCCTTTAAAAGTTAAAAAAAAGTCCGCGACAGCATATGCAATAAAATTCTCTATATTTTAGGGATAGCTCACTATAACCTTCTTTATGCTAACCAAATTTGTCATAAATAATACATTATTTGCAAAGCGGTTTTTATGAACATGATATTAATTCTTATCTAAATAAATACGTTATTCATCACAAGTATTGCATTTAAAATAAATTGCCCTTTAAATCTTTCGATTTAAATGAATATCTTAGGAGATATCGCAGTTTTGAAATAACACTAAAGACTACCGACCAAACGGACCAAATGCGTGATATGCGCTTGGCGGCTCCTTACGGAACGGTTGTGCTCAGTGTACAAGTAGTACACTGAGCACAACCGTTCCGTAAGGAGACGCGTGGTATGCGCGTGTTTGACTTCAACGGTTGTGCTCAGTGCACTACTTTCTAAATTTATTCTTTCCAGAACATCATCGTATAATACTTTTTTGATGAATAAGTTTAGTTTTAGTTTAGTTACTTATTTTTGTTAACTTCCTTATCTAAATAGATATATTATTTGATTTTATATAGTACTAGCTGCTACCCGCGGCTTTGCCCGCGTAGTCTTATTAAATCTCCAACGGTACTCGTTGAAATTTTCAGATGAAAAACGGCTTACGTCCGTCTTCAAACTTAAATCTATTTTTATTTAAATATTATCTAAAAAGTATTACACGATGATGTTCTGGAAAGAATAAATTTAGAAAGTAGTGCATCTGTGTCGCGCGGTCTTTAAACTATAGTGTTAACGTAGTAACACTATCAAATAGAATATACCTATATTCTATTTGATAGTGTTATTTTAAAACTGCGATATCATTCATTCATTCAAATCGAGTGATGTGAAATGCATTTTTTTTAATGAATTACTTGTGACGAATGAAGTATTTTTTGGATAAGGATTAACATCGTGTTTATAAAATAACCTTCGCAAATCATGCATTATTTTGAAACAAATTTGGTTAGCATAAAAAAAGGTTATAGTGAGCTAACCATAAAAGATGGAAATGTGCTGTCGCGGACTTTTTTTTGGGACTTTTAAATGGGAACAATTCTTTCGTACTTGATTTTTACGAAACTTTCACCGTTAACGCACCGCACGCTCTCAATAAGAAAAAATCTCTCGATTTTAAATCATTTATTATTGGTGCTCCGCTCCTATTGATCTAAGCGTGATGATATATAGCCTTCTTCAATAAATAGACTTTCTAACAATGAAAGTTCAAGCAAACAAACAAACAAACTCTCCAGCTTTTTAATATTAGTATATATAGTATAAATTTTGGTTCCGAGCTCTTACAAAAAAATATAAACGAACTGCTTTCATACCAACTTAGTCATAAAAGGCGAGTTTCGGTTCATTTTATTTAGATACAAATCTGGAAAATTAATTTGTCTATACTAAACACATTTAGCGGTGACGTGGTTTTGCACGTTTCCATGTTTATATTCTTTTATAATAAGGTTGATAAGTATACTTTTGATTAAATTATAGCTATAAAAAGGAGCCTATGTTCTTTTGTTCCTCATTAAGTGTCTAAACACAAAGTGTCACTGTTATATTTTCAAAAATTACGATTTCCCATACGAACACTCATCACCTTTTTTTACTCATTCTCCCTCATTTTCATTGGTAAAAAGTAGTTTCACTGTTACAGCTTTAAAATGACGAATTTACATATGAAGTCATCCCCTCTTTTTACCCATTTTCCCCATTTTTTGCGATAAAAAGTAGCCTATGTTCTTTCGTTTATCATAAAGTGTCTAAATACAAAATTTCACTGTTACAGCTTTAAAAATGACGAATTTACATATGTACAGTCATCCCCTCTTTTTACCCATTTTTTGAGATGGAAAGTAGCCTATGTTCTTTGGTTTATCATAAAGTGTCTAAATATAAAGTGTCTAAATACAAAGTTTCACTGTTACAGCTTTAAAAATGACGAATTTCCATATGCCATTCATCCCCTCTTTTTACCCATTGTCCCCTATTTTTTTGCAATAAAAAGTAGCCTATGTTATTCCTCAGGGTCTATTCTATCTCTGTACCAAATCTCATCAAAATTGGTTCACTGGTTTAGGCGTGAAAGCGTAACAGACAGACAGTTACTTTCGCATTTATAATATCAGTAGGGACTAGTAGGGAAGTAGGGATTTAGTAGCTACCATACACGCCTAACTACACGGACCACCCGCAAGGCTCCAATTTTCCGGGTCCGAGTGTTTATTAGAATTATTCTGGTATCTATTTATGTATTTCTATGTATTAGGATCGTTGACTGACACCCATAACACAAGCATAATGTAATTTGCTTACTTTGGGGTTAGATTCCATTTATGTAACTTGTCCAGGAATTTTATTTATTAGGTATTTATTTTGTAGAACTTTAGGGCAACTTTTTACCGTGGATAGGCGACAACTTATCGTATAGTAATATTTTTTGAGTAGGTGACTAGTTTTCCAATCATTTATATTTTTTAATAAATAATATCATATTATATACCTATAAATAAAAAAACGCCAAAGATCAACATCCCTACTTTTTCGGCAGTCTGCCGCGGCTGCGTCTTCTGTGCAGAGGATGAAAATGAGCTTGACGTTGAGTCGGAGCATAATAAAAGAACTTTCTTTCTCCTGAAACTATCTTATGACCTTTAATTCTGATACCACTCATGCCACTCCGTGAAGTTACCATTGTTGGTATTAATTTTGGCCTAAATGATTTTTCGGCAATTGTTTTGCTAGACTTTCTAAACGTATGTTTCTAAATAAGCGTATGCACGGTCATATCCCCAAAGGAGAAGGCAGAGGCACGACTAGCCGAAGACATCCAACAATGTGACAGGCGGAAAGCCTAAACCCAACGTTCTTTTTATTACAAAATTGAAACTACACATTATTATTTATTATTATACTAAATACACATTTCCATTTCGTTTTTTTTTTGCTGGGTTCGATGGGCAAATCCAGGTAGATACCCTTTTTTTATTCTTTGTCATAACGGTGCGGCGGCCGGCTGCTATTTTTTGTTTTATCCTCATCGCTAAATACTTGGCATTTATTTCATCAAAATCGGCCAGCAAGTTTGAGAGGAATAAATTTATTTGTACATAGAGGTCAAAATTCGGAAAAAAATGTTTAGTGGCATAAAAAAAATATTTTTTTTAGAAATTTTTGGACCCATTTTCGTCGAGTTTCGGGTCTACTTTCACCCATTTTCGGGGTTGCACTTTAACGCGAATCACACTGTATAAAAAAAATAGATTAAACTTTGGAGAAGGACTTAGGCTACTTTTTATTTTAAAATTTCAAAGGGTAGCGTTGGAGAGCTAAATATTAAATAAATAGACTACACGGGCCCAGTCGTGGGTAGCAGTTAGTAATGTGATATGTCGGGAGATTGGTACACACTAGAAGCAATCCCACGCATTTTGTCTTCTAAATATTCTGAAAACTTGTAATAACCACAGAACTTCCCCTCGTTGGTCCGGGCTCGTTTGCAGAATAGACCATCTGCCTTTCTGCCAGACAACTTGTAACTGCGTCACTAACACTGACTAGTTGGTAGAGTTTCGCAGCGACTCGCCCGGATTGGTACCATCGCCTTACCTATTCCTGCCGCCATAACGTCAGTGCTTGCAGTTGACATGTTCTGGTTCGGAGGATAAGGTAGCCGGTAAATTTACTTTTTTTGGAGGTCTAACATCCTGGCCTCAGGTTGGCAATGCACTATTACAACCTCTAGTGTCTCGAGGCAGCGTGAATTTCTTACCATCACGAATTCCGTCTACTTGTTTGCCTTCCAATACCAAAAAAAAACTTAAATTTAATACAATTTTTAAGCTTATTAAATGGTGTATTTAATATGTTCGGATTTCTTATAACTTTATTATAGAACGGTATACATTGGCCCATGAAATAATATGAACCAACATGACATTTTTTCTAAAACAAATTTATGTTTTAATGCCATATGTTAAGTTTTCAATATACGAGAGTGGATCCAAAAGTTCGTGGCCCAACCTACATGGAGCTATGACATCTTTTTAAAATCTACCGTCATTTGTTAGTATGTGTCATATTGATTTATTGTGCGCAGTTTCATTCCGATACTGCACAACATAAATTTTCTGTGATTATTTGTTTGAAGCAATCTGACGCAATTTTCAATAATGGAGAAAATTGAACACCGTGCAGTCATTAAGTACCTCAATAAAAAAGGCCTATCACCAAAAGACATCCATCAAGATATGGTGAGCACTTTGGGGGAGTCTGCTCCATCGTATTCCAGTGTCTAGAAGTGGGTAGCTGAGTTTAAGCGCGGTCGTGAGAGCATTAAAGATGATCCTAGGAGTGGAAGGCCTTCATCCTCTCCCACGAAAGAAAACATTGATAAAATGTGTGATCTCGTACTGGGTGACCGACGTTTGACCATTTGTAAGATAGCTGAGATAACAAACATTAGTTATGGCCGGGTGCAACACATAATAACGGAAGAGTTGGGGTTCCATAAGGCTTCTGCTCGCTGGGTCCCGAGGTTGCTTTCAGCTGAACAAAAACAAGTTCGATACACAATTTCGCGAGATCGTTTGGAACTTTTTGAGACTGATCCCGAGGACTTTTTGTCTAGATTTGTTACCATGGATAAAAGCTGGGTTCACCACCATACAGCTGAATCAAAGCAACAATCCAAACAGTGGAAAAGATCAGACTCTCCTACACCGAAAAAGGCTAAGGTCGTTTTGTCGACTAACAAAGTCACGGCTTCTATTTTTTGGGATGCGAAGGGCATTATTTTTGTAGATTATTTACGGAAAGGTCAAACTATAAATTCTAGTTATTATTGTAACCTTTTACGAAGACTCCGGGAATAAATAAAATAAAAAAGGCCGGGAACGTTGCGTAAGAAAATTTTGTTTCATCAAGACAATGCACGTGTTCACACTTCGGTTGAAACAATGTCTGTAATCCATGATTGTGGCTGCAAATTGCTGCCCCACCCACCTTATTCGTCGGATTTAGCCCCTCGGATTATCGTTTATTTCCAAATTTAAAAAACAATTGGGTGGCTCGAAATTTTCGACCAAAGATGAGGTGATAGTCGCAGTAAACGACTATTTCGCCGACCTTCCGGAATCTTTTTTTTCGAGGGGATAAACAAGTTGCAGGTCAGGTGGAAGAAGTGTGTTGAGTTAGATGGAGACTATGTCAAAAAATAAAAATAAATTTAGACCCACTTTTCTTTTTCTTTCATTTTCATGGTCGGGCTTAGAACTTTTGGATCCACCCTCGTATATCGCTCCTTAAATACAAAATTCACACATTTCAAAAAATATCAAAAATGTTTTTTTCTCGTAAAATGTATCTCAAACGATGAAACTTAAATGTTTTACTAAAACATCCGTAAACGCAAACACGTTAGTTTTGTTTTGTACAGTTTCTCTAAATGACTTCTGCACAAAAGTACCTACCACATCGCCCGTTGTCGACAGTCGTTTGGCATTAGCACACGTATTTTTTGTGAAAAAGCACCACATTCAAAAATGTATTTGTGTTGCAGATCATATACACGCTAGTACAATATTTTGAAATAGGTTACTTTTGAATTTGATAATTCGATGTTTTCTCTTATTTTTGTATGCAAAACTACCATTTCCATAATTAAGTTAGTGTTGCAAAAAGTAATTACAATTATTTTGTTATTTCTTTGTGCTAAAGTAACATGCTTCGAAACATGGAATCTTTGTTTTTGAAAGTAATGTCTAAATAGATTTTGTTTTACATTAAAAGACATTTGTTAGCTCTGATTGTTAGAAACATTAGTTGTCTATGGCTTTCTTAATATGGCATGATACAGCAACACAGTTATGGCTCCGAGTTGATACCTATAAATATAAGTGATCCATTTCGGAGGCGGCCATCACGTGTAATTACCTTACAGATCAAATACTATACAGGACTAAGGGCCTAATATTTGTGTAATGTGTAAGCCAGTGTCTAATTAAGTGTGATAAGGTAAGCCTAAAATGTTGAATTGTGATAATGTGAGTCAAATATATGTTTTAGATCATAAATATGTTTCATTTTCTGAGTATTTAACATGATGTTGTATTTTCTAAAAGTTTTTTTTAGGTTTTGAACTTTTTTTAGGTTATCTTATGGGTAAAAAAAATCAATTTTGAAGAGCTACTAAAACAATTAAATTTTACATACCCACATTAACACATCATAACGCCTTCTTACGAGAAGGTAACAAGAGTGCGCCGTATTTTGGACATGGTAGCGCCTATAAATGAATTTCGAGACGGACAACACTCACCGTCAGCAATAGATACGACCCAGTGAAATTGATTCAAGGGACATTTAGACTGACAATATTATTTATCATGAATGTAATCAAATGCAATACTGATGACATTAACTCTCTCTAGATATTCTAGATTCTGGCGAAGATGAATAATAAATAAACAATCCCTGGACAAGTCACACAAATTGAATTTAACCTCAAAATAAGCAAATTATATGCTTGTGTTATGGGTGTTAGTCAACTAAGTATACTACTACATAAAAATACTTAAATAGATACCGGAATAAATTTAATAAACATCAGACCCGGCAATGCAGACATCCAAATGTTCATCACACAAATGCCTGCCCCCGTCGGGAATTGAACCGGGGCCTCGCGGTTGGCCGATGTAGTTAGGCGTGTACGTTAGCCACTCGACTAACGAGGATATTCAAGCAACGCCTCCGAAACACAGAGTATTTAATAAACCATATTTATCCATTCAGGAAACACTCAGATAGTGACTCTTCTAGCTCTTCAAGCAGTTCTAGTTATTCAAGTATAAGTTAGTATTTCTATGTACTAGTATCGTTGATATACCACACCCATAACACAAGCATATCATTTGCTTACAGCACACAAACCGGGGGTTAAATTCAATTTGTGTGACTTGTATTAGCAAACTAAACATATTTATTTATTTACATTATTCATTACATACATACAACAATAATTATTATAGCCAAACCGTCTTACTGTTACAAGAATATTGTCAAAACAACTTTAAAAATTGAATTAAGAATGTTCTTTTGGGTACAGCAAATACATCACACTCAGATTTATAATAAATAAATATGTCAAATAAATCAAGACGCGGAGTGTCAGAGGTTGAGTACAGTCCAACCAACTTGACCACAGTCGATGTTTTCTGTTTCGACAACAGTTGTGTACATAATATGTGTATGTGTGCACATATATTGTGTACGTGAATGTTTTTGTGAGCAACCAATAGTTGAATCGCGGCGCGTATGATATGTAGAGAGCTATGTGTCCCGCGCCACCTCATGAAAATAGTTTCCGGGACTTATATGTGGAAAAGCCCTCGGCTCATTTGTAGATGCTTTTTGTATTTTTTCTGTCTGCAAAATATATGTGGATTGTGATGGATTCTAAACAACAGCACTGCATTCTCGTTGAGTACAGGGTACATTATTGTAAAGTAAAGAGGATGATGGAAACACGAACAACTCTTTGGTTACCAAATGCAATGGGATTGACCAAAAGCCATTACAGGACACATATTGACGTTGAATTCCATTTTATCGACGATAATCCATTTATGAAATGGATCAATATCTTCTTGCAATTTTAAGCAGTCGTCCTCGAACCTTATATATAGAAACACTTATAAGTCATCGCCGCGCCGTACAGAAGGCATTTAGATTGATTTAGAAAGTCGGAAAATCGTTGATTATAAATATATCTCTGCCTGGTCTGTAAATATATTTGTGCAAAACATTTACAAAAACTTTCGCAGGATTCGATAGGACCCCGAAGAGACGATAATCTTTTTTTACTGTGCATTTATCGGGGCCTTTAGGAATAGGAGTAACGCGAGAGAATTTCCACTGGAGATATTGACCATTCCGTATAGCCTGGACACGGACGGTTGTGACATTAGATAAACATTTTTAACCGCCTCCAAAAGAAGGAGGAGATTCTCAATTCGTCTGAATGTTTGCTAAGCAATTTCTTTTTTAGAAAGATAGGTCATGATTCCGAGCGACCACACTTTCGTTTTACAAACCGACTTGTGTGTGTATACATTTTTCTTTACTTTTAAACTCAAGTGAACAATGTATGCTTTATTACGTGTAACTCAAAATTTACTAGTTGGATGTTGTTAAGATTATCGTGGGACCATTACGGAACCATTTGCTATCTTTCGAAAAAAAGTATTATCAAATCGCGATGGTAATACCCAATGAAATAGATATTGTCGGTTTTTGCAGTTTCACTGCGTTATAATATGCGCCTTCGCCGACAACGTCACTCCGGTCATAGATTCATTATTGTCATCATTATATTATTATATCACAGAAAATACAAAACTAATTTCCGTTGACACCAAATGCAATCCGGACAACCTTTTGCACAGAACCTCTGAGGAGAATACAAAGAATCGGTACTTGATGAAACTTTGTTTACTTTCTACTTAAAAATATCGGTTCGCTTACATAGAAGGAACCCCCCTCCCCTCCAATGGAGGTCTATTTACGTTTGTTCTTCGCTTTACTTTGCTTGTGCGTCTTCTCGGCGCTGTACAACTTCTTATAGTTGCTGTCCTTGTAGTTGTAAGGGTTCACGGTCGCCTTCTTCTCGTGGTTCGTAGGCTTCTTGATCAACTCATTATTCGTTTGACTGTCGGTCTGTAAAATTGACATATTAAAACTGAGCTTGGAAGTTGTAAAAAAAAATACAATTTATATAAATGCGGGGGAACAAGAAACTTGTACTCTGAAACCTACTGTACCTCAAATATTGTAATTTCTATATTCTACTTTGAAAAACTCCTACATCATTTTTACTTCGTTTTAAATAAAAAATGAAACTTATATGTTTACATTAATTAGTCAAGCAAAAGGAGCATATTAATGGACGGAAAATACAAAAGTTAAATGTTAAACAGGTGAGGACGCAGACTCAGTTTAGTTTAAAATGTATTAAACTAAAATGAAATGGCTTGACAAGCATAGAAATTGTAATGCCACAGTAAACAAAGAACAGTTGTTCTGAACTCAACGGCGGATCCAGCCGTCGTGCCGGGCTGGGGGAAAGTCAAATAAGTACCTACCCGAGAAGTCGGAGCGGGCTCCAAACCTTATACGAATGTTTTTTGATAGCATACATATTAAATCAATAACTTTTTATTCAATAGGAAAAACGATAGATTTTATGGTACATAAATATCAAATATAAACATTTGAAGTCATAATTTTGCATTAACGGTTAGTTTCGCAAAAATCGTGGATGACAGAATTGTTTCCATTTAAAAGTTCTAAAAAAGTCCACGCCAGCATATCTTTTAAGGTTAGCTCACTACAACCTTTTATTTATGCTTACCTAATTTGTTTGTAAAATACCTAATACATTGTTTCTACTGTTGTATTTTAGGATAATTCTTTTACTGTGGATAGGCGTTATCTTATTGGTCTGGGAAAATTAAAAAAGGTAGACCAAACAATTCATGTAGTTTTGAAAGTTGGTATTGTTACTCCTAAGATTTACACATACATATACATAAATTTGCTTTTTGACTTAGTTACGCTCTAGCCCAGGGGTCATGACCCCCTTGGATCCACCCTTGAGTTCAACTAACATACGATATACAAAGAACAGCAGTTAGTGCTACGGCTGATGTTGCGAGTTGTTGGTGTGTAATCATGTGAGTGTTGACTTTAAATTTCATAATACAATAACTCACCAATTCATTGGTAATTAGTGAGGTGAGTATAAATAAAAGGCATTTAAATATTGACAGTAGAAAATAGTATTTCCGAGGCTCTTGTAGTCATTAATTAAGTAATATACAAATGAATCACCATTTCGCGTGCTCCTCGTCTCACGCCTCAACGGATGGACCGATTTTGCTAATATTTTTTTCAACTCGAAAGGTTCTTATGACAACAGAAAACTGGGAAAATTGTAGGGAAAACATTCCTTAATCCATATTTGTTCAAGTAAATTGTTAGTAGCCGTTTAAATTTAAACGATACGGAGCTCGCCAGGTCGGCTAGTAAATAAATAAAATTGTCTTTATTTGCACTAAATGCGGTAATAACTAAATTAAATACTGGTATGTACATTTATGTAGAACGAGAGATGTTATAAGTTCCAGTGTATGTCTGTCTGTCTATGGCTTCATAACTTTAAATCGGAAATTTTTTTTTATAAAAAGCCTCAAAGATTAATAAAAAATATAAAAATAATGTAGACTTCTACTATGAATGTAGTCGTGATGCATACATAACATATTTAAATTAGTTAGTGTCCATACTGATTTTCTGATATTCAGACATTTAATAAAAAAAAATAGTTATAAACCTGTAGAAGGGTGAACTTTGTACATTAAATATATGTGAAAAATAGTCACAGCTCACCAAAATTGGACATACAAGTAACACAATTCTAGCGTTTACAGAATTTTGAAATTTACTGAACCGATCATAATGCATAACGCAATTCTAGCGTTTACAGAATTTTGAAATTTACTGAACCGATCATAATGCATAAAGCAATTCTAGCGTTTACAGAATTGTGAAATTTACTGAACCGATCATATTGAATAACACAATTCTAGCGTTTACAGAATTTTGAAATTTACTGAACCGATAATATTGAATAACACAATTATAGCGTTTACAGAATTTTGAAATTTACTGAACCGATCATAATGCATAACGCAATTCTAGCGTTTACAGAATTTTGAATTTGATTGCACCGATCATATTGAATAACACAATTCTAGCGTTTACAGAATTTTGAAATTGATTGCACCGATCATATTGAATAACACAATTCTAGCGTTTACAGAATTTTGAAATTTACTGAACCGATCATAATGCATAACGCAATTCTAGCGTTTACAGAATTTTGAAATTGATTGCACCGGTCATATTGAATAACACAATTCTAGCGTTTACAGAATTTTGAAATTTACTGAACCGATCATAATGCATAACGCAATTCTAGCGTTTACAGAATTATGAAATTTACTGAACCGATCATAATGCATAACGCAATTCTAGCGTTTACAGAATTGTGAAATTTACTGAACCGATCATATTGAATAACACAATTATAGCGTTTACAGAATTTTGAAATTGATTACACCGATCATATTGAATGATACAATTCTAGCGTTAACAGAATTTGAAATTTACTGAACCGATCATAAAGAATAACAAGGAGGTACTTTATGTTTCGAGGAAGGTAACCGGCTACTTTGTATCCTGCATATTAAAGGGGTTCCCGTGGGAGAGGGAAAAAAAATGTAATCAATTTTATTTTTACGCGTAGTCTGATTTATTTATTCTTTATTTTTGTTTTTTAGTATGTGCTTTACAGTTGAATGAGCGATCAAAAGTCTTAAAATATGGTGAGTGTTGAGGGAGTAGATATTTTGGTCTCAGCTGAGATGATCAAGATTACTGGTGCTGCCGTTCGGGACTCTTCCTGGGTCTTATGTGACAAATGTGGGAGTATCGGCAGAGTACCCGGATACTGGCGGCGTGCTCGTTTGTTAGAATGACTACATATTGTATTTAATTTCAGACCCCCCTCTATATAAAAATAAACTTAATACTATTGAAAATACCTTTGCTGTATAACTTTTAACATTTTTAGTGCAAATTGAAAACATTAACCCGATAAACTCATTTTTATATTAACAAAATATTAAAAAAAAATAAAAAAATAAAGGAAAATACTTCCCCCGCCACCACACTTTTTAAACTAAAAACCGCCGAAGGAGCCTATGTCTTTGTTGCAAGCAAAAATGTTAAAATGTTTCTGGTTCAAACAAAATAAAAGATCCAATTCCTGTTTTGATGTTACAAACTTTAAACTTATTTTTGCCCTGTTTTAAAAAAGTGTAAAGAAAACATTTTGCTTGAACGATTCCTCACTTTTCGATTACGTAGGATGAAAATAATATTTCTTTCTTTACTTTGTCGCTCGGCAAATGTATTGTTTGTCGGCGTACCTGCGGGTCTGCGCCTGTGTCGTCGGATAGCCTGTTCGATATCTTCCGTTTGCGCATGGGGAGCGCGTCGTCGCCGGCGGGCGGCTCACCACCCTCCTGGATCAGAGACTTCGCCTCCTGGAGCTTCATCAGTACCTCTGCCTTGATCAACTCGTTGCCTTTACTTATCGCCATTATTTTAGCTTCTTTCTCTTTAAACTCTTTTATTTCTTCCACCTGTAAAATAACTTCATATCAATGACAAGCGAGAACCGATTGCTGTACACATATACTATTTCTTTGCTATTTACTATTATTGCCAGCACATTGTGACAACATTCTAGTGAATAAAAAGTTGAAAAATATTGTTTTGTCATCTAATAATGAAAATGCATCATAGAAAAAGCCGTCACTAAGCATAGTTTTTAATACGGATAGGATTGGCGTGGGGATAGGTACAATGATACAAAACTGTTCAAGTAATAAAGTTCTCAATAGTTGTTACTCAGATACTATTTTTTTTTCATATAGCTGAAAGATAAATTAAAGTGTTGCAACTCAAATCGTACATTACTCGTAGGTAAATAGCATTGGTGTAACAAAAAGTGATATCATTAAGCTCGTCGATTCCCTTGTAATAATAGCTATAAAAATGGATCACGAAATGGAAAAGTAATACTTTGTGCATTTCCTTACTCCGATTCATTATCACGTGAAGAAAATCGTGTGCGTTACCCCAGCAAGAAAGTAAGTACTCATATCACCTAGAGTGATATGAGTGGGACAAATAATTAGTGCTCGATGTGCTGTAAATGTGCGCCGAATAAAAAATTTGTGCATGTTGTCGTTTTGGAAATAAACGAAAAAAACACTTACATAATTAATTAAAGGTTATATAATTAATCACCAATAAATGTATGAGTGTGACTGTACCTGCAATAATACGTTCAATAAAGAAGGTCATTAGTATGTATGAAACCGTCACTTTTTTGTAGTCATTCGAATTTGGTCGGATAACCAGTGTTTGTGTTGCTGTTTTGGTTTTTGTTTATATTTACTTAATGCGAAATATTTCACACTGGATATTTATCTTACATAATATTTGACTAAACGCACTAATTTTTTGTTAACAGCTAAACATCTTATGTTGAGACAGTAATTTGTGCAGTAACGTCATATTATTCAAAAACGCATGTATATATGCTTTCGATTTTTTTTTATAGTAAATATATACGGTAAGAAAGAACGAATACAGTTTTCGGTGACCTTACATATTTTCTTATTTAGGCGCTATGTTTTTTTTGTTTTGTTTTTCCTGTTTTGTCATTATAGCGAATACATTTTTTTGGCGGAAAATTGCACATTAAATAATTTTATTGGATGTCCACAAAGTAACGGCTTCTTCTATTAATAGAAAATATATTTTTACTGCAGTTTTTTTATAAAGCTTTTGTTCTTGACCACAACTTCCATAATATTTCTCTTAACAATGAAATTTCTTATTGTTAAACTAAAAAAACTCCCTGAACACTTTCTAAAATCGAATTTTCCGCCAATGCCATACCGCAACTTCGAAATCGTAGCTAATTACTGGTCGAATATCGACTTTAGACAGTGCTTCTTTTATTTGTATTATTTTTTATTTGTATTTTATTTATATTAACATTATTTGGACGTAGTTAAGCAGAAGGGACCCAATCCACATCTAAATAGTTTTGAGATAATTGATTTTAAAGTTTATATATTTATAATAATATGTTTTGTTTATCTGTAGGATCTTTCACTGAACGAAAGTATTATAAGCTTTACTACCTCTTGAGTATGTTTCTCTCAATTTTGGTCTTCATGTGGGTTGGGTCCTTTCTGCTTAACTACGTCCATTTATACTTAAGCACTCGGCGGTGGCTCGTTCGCTTGCCTTTGAGCCGTAGTATAAAATATGTTCTAATAGTAAAATGATATGACTTTAAATTGATATATGTGTTGTAAATGTGTTGAATACGTAATGTGTTATCTTGTTATGTAGAGAATTATATTGCAAAACAAATAATAGTGTATATATTCATTGCTCTTCACATTAAGAATTTGAATGATTCGGAGTAGTTAGGTACTGTGATTGCTAGGATGACAAATTTTAGGGAAGAATACTTTCGGAGTTTCAATTATCGGAGTTGAAACCTTAGATGAACTTTGGCGCGACCATTTGCTATTCATGATCGCGTACAAGTCGCACACACAATACTGAATGACGGCGCTGCATGCGCGGCGCAATATGCTCTATCGCATTTTTGGCTAAGGCGAAGCACTTCCGAAAAAAAAAAATAACTCGTCTGTGTCTTGGTATTTTAGAAATTTCAACAAAATTACATTTCAAATAGGTTATCCTATTGTTGAAGTACAACCTATTGAATCTGCTGATTGGGCCGGTAGTTGGTACGCACCTGCGCCAGCGCGCGGTACTTCCTGTACCGGTCGTACGGCGGGATGAAGATTTTTGCGTCTACGTTGAACCTGCACCTCTGCGGAGGAAACAACGCGAATTAAACCAGGGGTAAATTCATTTACATTTTAAAATTGTTTATAATTCCTAATACAAATTGCAATAAATATAAAACTAATTAAAAACATTATGTATATAATTAAATAATTACTTTTTATAAACATTAAAACTTTTGCACACCACAATGTGGTAGAATATGTTGGTTAAATAGTTTTCTAACAACTTCGATACGCACGCAATCATATCTTTCCGTTAGTTATTTCGAGTACTTATTTCATGATGTACTTATTGCAATATTCAATTGGCGAAAACATGCAATACCGATTGACTTCATAAGTAAACAATACTGAAGTAGAGATAACTTAATGAATCCTACAAAAAACAAAATATATATCACACTGTAACAGGACAAGTGTATGAAAAAAAATATTATTAAGAAAGCTAGGCAGATCTGAAAGAATGAAGGTAATCGATAGTTTCTTTCTACCTCGTAAGGGACTATATATATGTTTGTTAAATGATCTCAGGTTTGATATTATGTATGGGTGATTGGTGCCAATGTTCTCTGATCACTATCGGTTCAGATGCGGCCGTGACTGAACAAATATGTACCGTGGGGGGGAGCTCCGAAGTGTCGGTAGCGAAGGCGAGTATGTCCGGCACGCAGTCGCCGCACGCCCGCCCGCCCGCAGCCACCACCACCTCCTCCTCCTCCTCCCTGCACACGACATGCCACCTAAGTTATTTCCCGACTGGAACACTGATGAAACCACTCACGTGGACTCCATAAAGGCATTTAACCTCTGCTTACCCTTAAGATTGCATTTGTTTTATAAATTATAATTATTTGCACATTTCATTTTAGTTAAACTTAATGTCATAAACTAAGATTATTAACTATTTTGTGACGCTGCCTCATGTAGTAGTGGAGAAAAGCACGTGCTGAACTAGCTGTGCTTCAGTTCCATTTGTGGACGTGTACTTCTACGTTATGTCATTTAGACGCAAAATATGATTGACGAAAAAGTGAATGCACGAAGATTTTTTATAAAGTTAAAAATAAGAAGAGTTTATAGTTTTGAATATTGTTTAAATAGAAACATAGCGCTACTAATTTAGTAATGTTTACTGGACTAAGAAACTTTTCAGTTAACGTTAACAGCAAAAAAAATATGTTGAAAATTTCATCTAAAAATTCACAAGGTATCCTCAATATACTTAGTATACTATATAGTATACTCAATATACTAGTACAATGTAGTGGATACACTTTAAAAATACTCATACTTATACCCTGTTTTTAATCTCAGAGACTAAATTGACTTTAGCGATATTGTCAGTTTTTTACGATTCATAAATACTGTCGTACCATTATCGAATAATGTTAACAAAATTTATTACCAATTTTTACAAGTTAAAATCGGAACATGTGTATTTAGAACAAATAAATACACAATTAATTTAATTCATTATTGTAGGTTTATAATTAACATTAAAGATTCGTATTCATTTAATTTAAACGTCTTCTTTTTGCCTAACAAAACAAAAAAAACATTATTTTTTGTCGCAAAAGACAGCGAACATTTACATACGTGGCTCATCCGTCACCACGAGACGACGGCAGCACATAGTCACCATATTTATTGTAAATCCGTCATTGTGTGGCGGGAGTTTTAGGCCAATCGTGCAAGTGTACAGGCTGCCCTGCCCTCCGCACTAGAACGCTATCCCGGCAAGTAGCTGCACAGTACTTTACCACCAGTGGTCCTGTTGGTAATGAGCCACTTCGGCTTTGCTCACCTCTTGAGGGCTGCTAGGAGACAGGCAGGACGGCAGATGTACTAGTCTACACGGAGGACCCCGACAAACACGGGGAAATATCAACTTACATTTAAATAAAATAACTAGAATTTAAAATAAGCCTTAAACATAAATTTCATGTAGTCGGGGTAAGATTATTTTACACAGAGGACCCGAACAAACATGTGAGAAAACATACGGGTAAGCACCAATAACACAAGCATATAATTTGCTTACTTTACGATTGGATCAATTTTTGTGATTTGTCCGAGCCCATGACACGACGTAAAACAATAATGCAACAGAACGTTACAGAAAATAACAGTTGGTTAATGATAGCTTGCACACAACGGGCACAACGGGCGCATTTGGACATTTCAATAGATTGAAAGACGAAAGGATAATGTAATTTACAATTCAGTAAATTGCAAAATACCGACTTCGATTTCAATATAATCTCATGTAATTGCACCCAAAATTAAGTATTTTCCTCGATTTCCGTTATTTTCCATCAAGAAGAGCCAGACTTGTTGGCAATGGGACTACCTCGGAAGAACGCTCCCTTAATGAAATAACGATAGGGTGGGTAGCTCAACAGTTAGCCACATGTACACAATTAGCCATGGCCATATTTGCTAAATGTGACGTTGCCGCTCCGTAAAACCAAGATATTTTGGAGAAGCTACGGCAACTAATCGCGTCTCCCAGTCGATGAAGACCTCACGCGCGCTACGGTTGTATGACAAGAAGTTTTGTGAATATAAGCCTCGAAAATTAAAAAAAGAAGGTAAGCATTTTTTCGTTACACAAGTTTCAGGTAATTACTACAAAAATGTTAATATGTTCATCCTTTTATTATGTCTTTTGTGTATTTTGTAGTATATGTATTGTGTAGAAAGTATAAATAATTTAAAAGTTACGTTAAATAAAAACGATCGAGTAGGGGATGGTCTACAATTAGCCAAATTACCATGTCCTACAGTTAATCATGGCTAACTCTGTTCTAACGAGTGGCTGAATCTTGCATTTTTCGTTTTTTTACAGATGGGCCGCAATAAAACGACATTTAGAAAACGGGGAGGATATGCAGAAGACCCTTCGTCAGTTTTTTAGAGTCGCCCAATCACCGATTTCTACAACTAAAATGTTCATTTCACCTATGGAATTCATGCCACCAATAATAGCAAAACCTCGAGATCCCAAAATACAAAGATCTGCTGGAAAAAGAATAATCGCCACAGATACGCAAGATTTATAAATAACTAGCTGTCACACTACACTGTCAAAAATAAAGTACCTATTAATAAGTTTTCCGTGCAATGTTCCTCGTTTTTCTTTTCATTAAAAACCTTCTTTTGACAATAACTAACACAACAAAAAAGGATTAGCCAAATCGGTTCAGTAGTTCGGAAGTTATGCGTTTACCAACACATTTAGCAATTCATTTTTATATTATAATAATATTCATTAAGAAAATAAATTTAAATTTTTGAAGTTGATTATTGAAATTAGTTACTTACTTGAAATACTCGTAATTAAAACATTGCCTTTAGTTTTAGATGGAAAAAATGTTAAGTCTGGAATTGTATCAGTATTTTGTAGCTAATTTAATTAGTTGTAAGTTGAAGACAATAAAATAATGTATTTCATAACATCGCAAGACGTAATTCTTTATTAGATGTAGCAACTATATATTTAATGGTTGAGTGTGTAGAATTGTGGTTAACTGTACAACACACCATGATTAATAGTGTACCATACTATGGACACAGTTAGCCAATGCCAATTTTTAAAAAAAACTCTTTTCTGCAAAAAACAATAAGCAAATAAGGCATTTTTCAAATGCAATTATGAAGCTAATAAATTAATGTATTGAACCAAAAAGACAAACTTAAAATTTTAATAAATAGCTTCCCGCTACATCATTCAAAAAATTGGGTGGTTAACTGTTGAACTACTCACCCTACCTATCTTTTTCGATGTCAGTTAAAGTGGCTAATAAATTTAGGATTGTTATGTCAAACAAATTTAGGTTTCCCATTCTTTGAAAATCGTCCAGTCGTGTTAGTTCCGGTTGGACTTCTGCCTACCTTTTCGAGGATACGAGCATGAAAATACTGAACCTGAACTTCATCGCCGCCATCATAATGTCATGCGCTGACGTTATGGCAAGGGAGTCACCTGGGCTCGGGCATGTGCGAAAGGTCGTGTACGTTGTATTGCAGCAGGTGAGTGTTGAGCACGGTGCTGATGCTGGTCGGCATCTGGTACAGTTGCGGCTCCAGTGGCAGCTCGCGGCACTGGAATTAAACCGCCATCTCCGTTAGATTTAATTCTGTACAAAACAAGTTTTCTGCACTTTTTTTAGGATAAGATTAACACAGCGTTAAAAGGGTGAAAATTTAAAACAAATGTGCCGATATGTTTTTTTTTCATTATATTGAACAATATATTATTCTTTATCATTTTAGTAACTTTGTTTTATATTTAATTCAATTCAATCCAATATGTCAAGCAAAATTTAATCTTAGTTATTCTTGATTTATTCTAAGTAAAATTAATCTTAGTAGTGTTAAAAAAGATTACTTTATTTTTATTTGTAAGGCCGTTAAAGTCTGAATAATTTTGTGTGTTAGAGTTTGAATATAATTTACGATGTAGCTGGACAATTTTCCTCAGACATTGCTTCTTCTCTTCATCTTCAGTTGCGATATGATTGAGTTCTTCAACCAGAGCAACCCTATCTCCGTAACAGCTTTAGCAACTTTAACATTTTTCAATTCTGATCAACTAATAATTTTGATATTTTGCCCATTCTGTTGAGTTCAATTTGAGAAAATCTGACAATAACTTAAAACTGTTTCGAATAATAATTATGAACTTTTTATTACAAAATTACTCTTTAGTGCACTTTAAATCCATTTATCAAATCCATATATTCATAAAAACCATATAAAAAAATAATAATACAATCCATAGCAAAAACTTTTTTTTAATCACGCTTTCTTTTGTTTTCAATGATTCAGACTTTTTAGTTTTATATCAACCGACACAGAATCGTCAAAAAAGCAAATGCTGTAGGCTCCTCCGAAAGTTACCATACATTTTTGAGATGGTATTTTTTATATGTCAAAGAAACTTTCTACATATATTTACTTAGTAAAATAAAAAACAGTTCAGATTGATGACATACATACCATTGCCCATTTCCTTACACACTCGATACAACCTGAACCGCCTTCAAATGCAATGCTGACATCGCTAATATGCAACGCTGTCACAACATTGCTTGCTTGTTAGATAAAAATAGAAGCCAAGCTCGTGCAAATGTAGCAATAACTTGAATATAATTCCACGCACAGATTTATACGGTAATTGAAGATTCTAGTTTTAAGGCGAAGATTGGTTGAGCGTCTATGTGTTTGTGTGTGTATATGTGCATGCGTGCGTACGTGAATGTTTGTGTGTGTGTGTGCATGCATGCGTACGTGAGCGTGTGTGTGTGTACCGAGAGCAGCATCCTGTGTATGGTGATAAGGTTCTGCTTGACAAAAGGCGGCATGGGGTTGCAGCAGGCGTTGACTCCCTGCACCTCCCGCGGCAGCGACTCGGCCAACGCCAGCAGCATGTGATTAGGCAGCAGGTACCTGACACACACAACGACACACGTGCTACGTCTGTAGTCTGGCGGAACGGATATCCCGCGCTGGCCTCGCGTGCCTCTTACAATCACAACTGTCTGTATTTTATCAGTTTATTAAATTAATGTTAATATTTATTTATATACTATGTGTCCAATGTACCCCGCAGCCCGAATATTTCGCTAGTATATTAACGCTTCCTTTGAGAATACATAATGAAGTCATTTTTTTAAGTACTTGCTCTGTGCTTGGCCCTCGGCACCACCTGGAGGGGCAAAGCAACCATTTAGAGAGGCAAAGCTATTCCAGCGTAAACTGGGACGAAGTCTCGTAAAAGTGCCCTAAACAAAGGCTGACAACAGTAAATAAAGGATTTAATAATCACTGCTATCTCCGCGTCGTTTTATCGTGGTCAATATTTAACAGAAAATATAACAACAACCTTTGGAAGCTATGGCGCTTGAAACGTGGGCACGCTTTTAGATATCATTGACCGTCACGTTGGTCTAGTGGCTAGCGTACACGCCTAACTATATCGACCAACCGCGAGACTTGGGTTCGATTCCCGACGGGGGCCGACATTGGTGTGATGAACATTTAGACGTCAGCATTTCCGGGTCTAAGTGTTTATTACATTTATTCTGGTATCTAATTAAGTATTTCTATGTATTAGAACGGATTTAGTCAACGGACTAACACCCATAACACAAGCATATAATTTGCTTACTTTGGGATCAGATTCAATTTGTGTAACTGGTCCAGGGATATCATGGACAACATATGACTAGAGCGGAAAACAACAACTTTTGCTCAAGGACTTCGTCGCTATAAAGTAGATGTGGCTTCTATTGGCGAAACACATCTTGCTGAACTCACAAAAGGGAAGCCCACAGAGTTCGGTAATGGTAAAACTTTTCTCTGGAATTACAAGTATGGAACCTGCGCGGGCTGGTGTTGCCTTTGCTACTAAAAACTAATTGATAAAGTAACTTCAGGAACACCCTGTTCACATTTCAGACACGTTGCCACGCTACGGCCTTAGTTGGATAATAACAACTTCCCAAATGTCATCAGCGTTTACGCTCCAACACTAGATAGACGCGTTTGCTTAATAACTTCAAATTTAATTACCAAATTTTGCTGTTGGAGTAGAGCAAGGCAGCAGTTGATAATTAAAAACACTTTGTTTCGCTTGCCTGCCGAGCTCACAGGGTCAACTTTGTACCTGATCTTTTGCAAACTAAATCTAAATTTTAACGAAAATCTGTGCTGCTTGAAACGGGACACCGGCCACTTATTTCGATATACACTTATTACAATATACGAAAAGTGACGGGAACATTTCTGTGGACAGGCGACAAATTGCTATCTGAGTTTTGAGTCCGCAGGCCAGCTTTAACATTGCTCCTTGGTTCCAACTTTAGTCAACCTGCTGTAATTATTTTAGAGGAAGAAACGTGAAAAAACAACTTGTTCTGAAAGAGCCCTAAACTAACACTTGTTAGTTTATCATCTATTTTTTATTGGTTGATTTCTAAAATGACATGATCGGAAACGATGACTTCACTTCGTTCTTGTGAACAAACTACAGTATCATTACGCTTCTCATTGTAAGGCTATGTCTGACATACTTCAAGCTAATTGATATATTTTCTCATCGTGGGCGCTCGGTAAAAATCCCGAATAAGTATTAAAAATATGATTTTTAAACAAAGCAGGAAAAGAGTTTATTAATTTAAATAAATTAAATATTGCGAAATATTCGCCAGTTGGTTTGTCCCCGCGAGCCCTCCGCCCGCACCTCCGCCAAGTACTCACGCAGTGCTCTCGTCGAGAAAGCGGGCTTGCGAATCTCTCCACTTGTAGAGCAGCCGCAGCGCCGCCAACTGCTTCGAGTTGAAGCTTTTCTTGGAGCGTACGTACAGGCCCAGGTAGCTCGAGTCGGTCACCACGTCCTTCTTGTAGGTCTGCGAGCGTCACGGTTAACTTTAGCCAACTATAGCCAACAGCGAGAGAACGTGCCGCGGTTGGCCATTGGATAGATGCATAAGTTACACGAAATTGTCAAAATCAGATATCACTACATAGTATACAACAAAGTCGCTTCCTCTATTCCTATTTCCCTTGATAGTGTATTGTAATAGTTTAAGGGTCAGCCCCAGAATGGGGTAGAGTGTTCCCTAAGGACATGTAGGAAGAATTTGTAGGGAGCAAAGAGAATGTGCACTTGAGTGGAACAGAGTCGCATTCCTAGCGTATCTCCTGCGTTTCGGCTACGACGCGGTCCGTATGACCGAGAGGTCGGTAGGGCCATGGGTGGTGGTGGGTAATGTCCCTATTTCCCTTTGTATGCTTAAATCTTTAAAATTACGCAACGAATTTTGATACATTTTTTAAATATATAAATTGATTGACGAGAAAGCTTTATATGTATATTTTATAATAGTGCGAAGTCGGGGCAGGCCGCTGGTTGTATAATGTTTCTAACATAACCAAGCTTTAAAACAATTAGTAAGATATAAGCAGTGAGGACAATTATATTTTTTAAACATGGAGCTATAATGTAGTACTAAAAAGGAGACTACACTTTTAACAAAGACCCGATTTCATTTCCAAATATTGTTTACTCTCTCTAATGTACCGGCCTCTCTGACATTAACACTTTAATAGTTGACATCACAAGACTTTCTGTAAGAGAGGCCGGTACATTAGAGAGAGTAAAATAAAAAAAATATTTGGAAATGACATCAGGTCTTTGTTAAAAGTGTAGCTTTATGATTTTTTAGTCTTCAGTAGCTTTATGATTTTAAGATATTTTCTGCTATTTCATTTTTTCTTAATGTGATTATAGGAAAAAATTGGGATGAGTCGCACTTATCACTTAGGAGTATGAAAAATAGATAGTAGCCGATTAACTACTTAATATGCAAATAAAATTTGTTGAAAAGCTGTAAAACCGTTTCGCTGGAGTACGGTAAGTAACATTGTGACATGACAATTTTATATATAACATTTTAAAAAACACTGAACCTATCAATCTTTAGGGTTATCTTGTCTTGCTTTTTCTATATATCGTGGCGTTAAGATTCATACATTTCTAGTTGTCCGCGAAGCTCAGCTTCGATTTTGGACTGAGGCAGCCATATATGTGACGAACTTTTGTTGTATTTAACAATAGTATTATGAATGTATTTAATGCTCCAACTAATATCATAAATGTGAAAGTTTGTAAGGATGGATGAATTGTTACCCTTTCACGCATAAACTAATGAACGTATTTTGATAATACTTAACAGGGATATGTATGATGATTTCTTTATCATAAAGAGTAATATCGTAAGGCAACACTTTTATGACACGGTCGAGAATGCCAATGATATGTGACAATAATAAAAAAACTTTCATTTGGAAGAAAATTAATGGCTGACCAAACATTTCACATTTCTTTTGAGTTCTCTCATTTCACGTAACAGTAGCGTTATTTTCGAAACTTTATTTTATAAGCATTATTTATGATCGAAACATTATTAATTATTATTGACAATAACACAATTAAAACTGAAAGATTAAGTTTATCGCACGTGTTCGGTGGATGGCCACGGAAACATCGGCGGCCAAGGATGCAAAGTGACCAATGTGTCCACCGGATTCCTGGCCGATAAGCCACATCCGAAAGTAAGTTCACACAAAACCTTGATGGATAGCAAGGCGCCCGAGCCCCACCGACCGCGGAGTGTGTGTGCCCCCGGCGGGGGTGCTCTTGGATCTCGATTTCATGCAAAATGAAAATTGCGCTAGCGAACAGATCCAACGGATCGGATAACATCCGGACTTATTTTTTATTAACATTTTTAAATATATATACGGGATGCTTATGGTACATTTTTATTTTATTTGTCGATATTTCGGTCTAGCTGCATAGACCATGGTCACGGTAGGATTATTTAGGTAAATTTCGTTAATTTAAAAATGTTAATAACTATAAAAGTATTTTTATTATCACCTAAATGTTAGTAATTTGTTATTATTGTGTCCAAGGTACAAAAGGATACAAATCTGAGACCTATGTGCGTGAAATAGAGATTCAAAAGTAACTCTACAGCTCCCAGCACAAGATATGGAAGAGGGAGATGTGTCATCGGTCTGACTGTGATCGACAGGTGTAAGTAGAATGTGTTATCGTCTGATTTGTCCCCATTGCACTGACCGCACCGCAAATGTCCCTCGAGGCGCGGAACACGTGCTGCAGCAGGCCCGGCGCGCGCTCCAGCAGCTCGGCCTTCAGCCGCCGCCACACGTACAGCAGGTAGTGCGTGTCCTGGCGCGCGTACTCCACCAGCTCCGTCGGCAGCGGCCGGATGCGCCAGTCCGCCAGCTGGTACCTGCACTCAAATACCGTCTCACCTGTACCCTCAACTCCTAAGATAAACTCATACGAGTTTTATATAAAATAAGACAGGACAAAACCATGGTGCGAAAACAAACTGAGAATAACAATTAGCTCATAATTGATTTTGGTTCGATAACCTCCGTTCTAGTTATTGTTCTGAACACTTTCAAGGCGAAACAACTTTTTATAAAACACTAGTTGTTGCCCACGGCGTTGCCCGCGTGGTCCCACAGGAAAATTGTTTCGGGATGAAAACTATCCTATGTGTTAATCCAATTTACCCTCTATGTGTGTACCAAATTTCATGAAAATCGGTTCAGCAGTTAAAGCATAAACAAACAAACAGACAAACTTTCGCATTTATAACATTAATAATAGGATTTTAGCCGTAAAAACTTATAGTTACTATGAACTATGGAATTCTCCCAAAAATACATCAGGATTTCATCCCAGTTTCCTCATGCGTTTTTCTCATTTTCTCACTTTAAAATTAAAACATATTCATAACGTAGAATATATTATCATATCTATTTATTCATTTAAAAAACTAGTGTTCGCTCATTGGTTGAAATTCGACCATATTAAATTTGAATATCTTGTTGATAAGGATGCCATCTTCATTTTTCAAGACCAACTACTTAGTTTCCAAATTTTTTAGTGCGCCATCTGTGATCTTTTATCTTTATCATCAATATATTTGTTTGTGTGTGTCGAATGCATGGTAGTGTCGGTAATGTTTTATTTATTTATTTAATGTACTTTATAAGCATTGTTATTGAAAAATATTAGCTTTCTGCACTTCTCCTACACATAAACTATAAGTGTGCCAAATTTTATGTATCCGCGCATATTTCGTAAAAAGGGGTCTAAAGTTTTGGCATCACGTATTATTTATATAGATTAGCGTAAGCGAATAAAATGATACAGCAAAACATTGTTAGAATGTTTGTCTGTCTATATCTTTCGAGCCGAACTATAAATAGGATCAAAAAAAACAAAATTTGGCTGGCAGGTACTTAATTGTGAGAGAAAAATTAGAGGATATTTTTCATCACGACCACTAAAGGGGTTCCTTCCCGTGGGAGAGGCGTGAAAGCAAAAATCAAAATTTGGTATGTCATAAGTTTATAGGTCAGAAACTACAGACGTGACAAAACTCAGTATAAAGTGACCAAATAATTTGAAATCCGAAATCGAAGACGCGAGATTTCTTTCTATTTCTATTCCTACACACACACACACACACACACACACACACACACACACACACACAC
>NJDC01002602.1:78038-96282 GCA_002245475.1 Calephelis virginiensis
CACACACCACGTTTCGGTCGTCAATTTATTAAAACGTAAATTAATGTCATTTTCCGAATAAAGAAAAATCTAAATTTCTTCGATACTTCAAGCCTTAATTTATTAGCCACTTTTCAATGCTAGTTGCATTTTTTTTTAATTTAAGATATCGTACTTCGGAAGTGGTCCCGTTTGCCACCAAGTCTATGTTTGCCTATGGAATCTAATCAAAATCGAGGATTTGAATACTCAATTTTGGTTTAACTACGCGATATTATATCGAAATTGTAGTCGGTTTTTTTGCAATTTACTGTGTTGTAAATTAGGTTAACCTTTCGTCCTACAATCTATTGAAATGTTCAAATGCGTCTATTGTGCTTGTTGTAGACAAGATATTAACTAACTACCTACTGTGATTTTGTTAAATTTTGGTGGTTAGTATGGTTATGTTGTGTCGTTGTTATATTGAGTATATTGCATCATATTTTAATAAAAATAATATGGAAAATTACACAAATTGATCTAAACCTAAATGGCCTACCCTAAACGAGGATGCTAATATATAGAAAACTTGTATAGTTAAAATTTAGTTAGCAAATGTGTATATTCCTGAGATTGTATGTGTTATATAGCAAATACTCTTATGTATGTGAATATTCCTTACTGAGAGCTCGTTAGAGGCGAGCAAAGGCGTCATGGGCAAACGGATCATCACCAACAATACCACTGGTGATAGAGAGTTATATGTCCTACAAGCTACATGTGGCTCGCACTTGAAATTATTTTTTTGTTGTATTGGTTATTGTCAAGAGAAGGTTCTTATAATGAGAGAAACCGAGAAAGTTACAGAGAAAGTGGGAAAAACAATAGTTTAACTATTTTTATCATACAAACTGTTAGTAGCTGTTAATTTCAATCGATACGAATTGAAGTACCGAGTCATTACATGAATAAAATATATTTAAGAATACAAGTGTTCTTTTTTATAAATTTTCGGCAATAGATTATGTTAACATTTTTCGAAAACGGCACGACACTATTTGTGAATTGCAAAAACTTACAATACTGCTAATGTCAATTTAGTCTCTCAGAATAAGAAACAGGCTACAGTCATATGGTTTAATAGCTACATGCATAGAGTACACGGGAATAGAACTAAATATTAGAAAGACTTGCTATTTTTCCTAAAACAAAAAATTATCATCGATTAGTACAATTTAAACTAGTAATATAGCTGGACCAATAATTGACAAAAATTCTGCTCAATGCAACTGCTCAATGGTCTATATCCGTAAATAGGGAAAGTTCACCTTTGCGCTTGTTAGGTCGTTTAAAAAATACTAAAAAATAATTATACTAACAAACTATAAAAATGAAAAGTCGTTTCTGCCTTTAACACAGTATATTAGAAACACACGTACATAGTTTGCTTTTTTTTTAAATAATAAATCTTGGGCCAAAATAGGTATAAATATCAATAATTTTAGTAACCGGGGCGAGTTTCATTGTTAATATTTCAATGTTTGAAGCGTCATTAAAGATATAATATATTTGTTAAAAATGAATGCAATAATTAAAAAAAATGTTTTTGATTGATTATTGTATTTTTAAAAGTTAAAACGAGGTGAACGCGAACTAGTATACCAATTTTATGTCATTTGGCTGACAGTCATAAGTAGATTGTAGTCGATATCAATATAGTACTTTGCATCATCCCTTCGGGACTGGTACCTACCATCGCTCTGGAAAAGAATCTCTCGCAGCGCACGAGGGCAGACTTCGTCGGGAATCGAACCCGAGCTTCGCGGTTGGTTAGTGTAGTTAGGGTGGTCTATTCCCAGTTTCCCCCGAAAAGTGGGAATTTTTGTCGCATCTTCCCCCTAATTCAAAATCGGGAGAAAGTGGGAACAAATTCGTCCCATCTTCTTCCGAAATATTATTTAATTTATAAATCCTTTTCTCGGGGGAACATGCGACAAACATTCCCACTTTCCCTGGGAAAGTAAACTGGGAATATATTATTATAACATTATTATAATATTTCATAACTTCACTTGTTGCTTTGCAGATAGTTTTTTTTATATATAAAGAAACAAAGAAAAATAATAAATTTTAGTATTCAGCTTGAATTAAATCAACTAAAAATGACAATATTATGTTTTTTATTTTTGAAAAGTACGATTGATTTCGCTCACTTCTTGTTCGCGTCAACGTTGCAGTATCTCCTGAGCAGGTACTTGAGGGAGCCGGAGGGCAACTGCAGCGCGCGCGCTGCCTGGTGCGTGTCGAACATGCCCACCACGTAGACGCCGAAGTCGCGCTGCAGCCACAGCACGTCCATCTCTCCACCGTGGAAGATCTGCACCGAACCGAACCTCAAGTCTCAAATCAAATCTATTTTTTTATTCCACCTACGTACTATAATATATCGTACTCTTATCATCATCACATTATACAGACTTAGATAGAAAAACAATTACAACATACTTAATAATATACATAGTAGTCATTTAATTAGTCATAGAGAATTCAGAAATCCATGATAACATTAAATATTTAACAAATAATTGTACATACGATTTCCAAATAATTGGTATAAAAATGGCCCATGTAAATACTATTGCAATTCTTCTTCTTCTTTTATAAATATGGCTTTCGGTCGTTTTTCACGACTACTTTGCCAATGTCAAGTTAGATAATTCTTTTTTTTTTGAATGACTAATTTGTTGCTTACCTCGCGGTTTTTACAACTTCACCGAGCTTTGTGGGCCGAGCAGAGTGCTCAGCCCGAGACATCATTATTTAAATGGATTGGACTGTTATCTACAACGCCAGCAACAAGAGCTGTCTCCCGTGAGACCGTACCTCGACTTGATACTGCGTTCTGGTTACTGGATGGACTTGATGGAGGAGTAGTGGCGGCTCGTCGCTCGGCGTTAGGCGTCGAGCGCAAAAGAGGTCTTCGTCACCGAACCCGGCGGCGACGGTGTAGTGTGATGTTGTTTGGTTCTTATCGAAATTGGTAGGTAGAAGTGATCTGCCAAACTTTATTCCGTGTACCGTCCATATATCGACGGCGATGTCACCGCCGTGACATTCCTACTTCCGCCGCGAACCATCAACGAAGATATACGTTGCTTGGATCCATTGTGTGAACGTTTCACATTAACATTTTGTGCCTCAATATTAGCCGTGCTAATTTGTGAACCAAACCAATCAACAAGAAAGGGTGTACTAGAACGACTTTGTGGAAGCAGAAGTTCGTGGCCTTAGGCAGAAGGCGGTCCGGATAAGGTTAGTGGATTTTTCTTATTCTGCCATTTTCCTAAGAACTAGTAGCCCTCAACATTTAATTAATTAATTATACAGTCCATTCATCGAAGATACCAGCGACCTTAAAATATACACTCAAAAACCCTACAGATGTTTTGTGAATTTGTGTTCCAGTTGGGAGGAGGGAGTATAGCGTTTGCCGCGGTTATTGGGTCTGGAGGATCCGATAACACGTGGCGGGGTCTTCTATGATTTGGGGGCGCGTTCGCAGCCGGTGTGTAGTCACACGCTAATACCGGATTCAGATGGGCAGCCGTTGTTTTAAAAGTAACGTTCCGATAGTTCTTTGAAATGCTACGCTATCGAGGGTAGATCGAGGTCGCGATGCAAGACCACGGAGCACCCGTGGCAGTTCGCATGAACCTATTCTAGACTACTTGTAATTTTTTAAAATGGGACGGGAAGGTATGCGCGAAGGCTACACAACCGTAGGCTAGTATGGGTCTAACACATGTTTTGTAAAGTGTCACTTTGTTACGAAGTGACATTTTAATATTTTTATTAATAAGATAATAGAGACGACTAAGTACGAATTTAGCCTTATTTGTGAAACGCGAAATATGCGGTTCGAACGACATTTTTTTTGTCTAGATTGATCCCTAGGTATTTTGTAATTCTTATACAGTCATTGGTCACATCTGGACATTGGACCCTGACCTGACATTACAAAGTGATGTCAGGTCAGGGTCTTGAGTAAATCAGTGGCTTTGTTACTCAAGCTCATCTAGTGAGATTTGACGGCAGCGAGGAAATAGACGATACACTAATTTCTTTATGATTATTTCATTTGTGCACTTTCACTAAACAATATTAATGTAATTCCCACCTAAATTAACCAATTTCACTCAATACAAACACGAAATTCAATAATAACGAAAAAATTACGACCACCTTCATTCACGATGGCACCAAAACTCCAATTGCAATTCATTAAAAAAGGTCATAATTAATGTGAGATAAATGCCAAAAATGTCAAAATAACAAAATAACTCAAAACTGTAAAATAAGAAGAAATGTAAAAATATTTATAATAAGATATGTCATGTTAAACATAAAAATAAAAATTAGAGGAAAAGGTGGCAATGTGGCCCCTGCACATATATTGGCCCCGTTCAATATTTTAATGTTTGCAAAACGCCATCTAGTATGTTTTATGCGCTACGGGATGGTCGCGGCACAAGAAAGGAAACCTGAACCTTCAGTTAAGCTGGAAAAAAAATTAGTTGAGTATATCTTGTTTATGAAGCATGCTTCGTGAGGCATTAATTGTGAACGCCTTGCAGTGTTAGGACCGCTGTCTAGTACGGAGGTCGCCACTGGTAATAGGTCTCTCCCTGTCATAGGATGGCAAGGAGATAATTCTAGATCGTAATTGTTAATTAAATTATGATCTAGGGCCCGGGTTGTGGGTCATTCGGGGGGTGCATTATTTGCTATTATCACATGTTACGGCTTTGTTCTGATATTTCTAAATTCTTTAGTAGCCAAACGCCCACAAGTTGTAAGCTCCCGGGCTACCCGCCCGGCGGCTCATGTATCGGCCAGTAGATAGGATGTGTTTTCGCTCCGACATCAGAAGTGAGATTGTAACCCGTTTGTTCTACATGATAGTGTGAGTGAGTTTAATGATAAATCGATATTTTTGAGATGATTTTAGGTTATGAAATAATCGCGGTTATAGTTTTTGTGATCGGAATAGGTTATGGACTATAAAGTTTTTTTGTGATGCGATGGTAGTTTACACCTTGAATCAACCTAACTAAGACTTTCCTACTAGATGTCAGTTACAATATTTTGTGTATACTTGCAGTGTATGTATCGCGTGTGAAGTGAACATGGTTTGTAGTGCGAATTGATGTGTGTTGATAATATCTGCAATGAATGTTGTTATGAAGTTGGGTTATTCGAGTTATTAGGCACTGATCACGTGAAATTCTTATTGTTTTGTGCTATTAATTATAACAAGTTGTGTGAAATAGAAATCGCCATCCTAAAGTCAAGCTCTGCAATTCGTAGACTTTGTGCAGGTGAAAAAACTGGTGAGTGTTTGAATGTAATTTTAATCTTGTGATATAGTATGGCGCCTATGAGTTGGGTAACAAGTTCATTTGCTTACTGTAAATTCAAGTATGTATGTTTATTGTAGGTACTTTTGAAAAAAATGCTCATAGCTCAATAAAATTGTAGTGAAGCCTGATAAAGCAATCAATGTGAGTTGTTCAATGTTTATTAATTGGTTTTTAAGAAACGTGTAAAATAATGATATTGCTTTAATAAAGTACCGACGACTACTATAAATTCGACTGAGGTTATTCTTTATTGCGCTGTTGTGTAAGATTAGTGAACAGTATTTGGTATCGATGGCTAAGCTCCGTAACGAATCAAGTGGTGATAAAGTTATCGTCATTAAAAAAGAGGTGAAATGGTTATCGTCACTCGAAGGAGGTAGCAAGGTTATCGTCACTCGATGGAGGTGGCATGAGTTGCTATTGCTCGATTTAGGTAACAGTAACGACTTAGAGGTGGAAAGGTCATCGTCACTCGATGGAGGTGGCATGAGTTGCTATTGATCGATTTAGGTAACAGTAACAACTTAGAGGTGGAAAGGTTATCGTCACTCGATGGAGGTGGCATGAGTTGCTATTGCTCGATTTAGGTAATAGTAACGACTGAGAGGTGGAAAGGTTATCGTCACTCGATGGAGGTGGCATTAGTGCTGTTGCTCGATTTAGGTAATACTAAACGACATAGAGGCGGCAAGGTTATCGTCACTCGATAGAGATGGCATGAGTTACTATTGCTCGATTTAGGCAACAGTAACGACTTGGAGGCGGTAAGATTATCGTCACTTGATGGAGGTGGCATGAGTTATTATTGTTTGATTTAGGTAATAGTAACGAAACGAAGTTGGTCAGATGACGGAATGCTGTTCACGATAAAGACTTGATTCGTGGTTTGATAAGATTGAAATTTAATTGTTGTATAGTGCGTTAACGAACACCGGTTAAAAACAGTGAGCAAAAATTTAATAACGTAAATAATTTTAATTATCAAAAAAATGCTACTTGCTGTGTGCCATACAAGTTATAGTGTGTATTACAATTACAATAAATATAAAATCTGGCATTAATGTGGTTAATTTGGTTGAATGGTTCTGAAATGATACGTTATGAAAGTCGTTTTTGAGTGTTGGTGATTGTGATATAATCAGAATGTTATAGAATGGAGATACTGATGATTTGATGTGTGACAAGAGAAATAAATCTGTCTGGTAGAAAAAATGGTATGTGAGCTCGTGGGATGTAGTCAATTCTGGTAACTATCGTTTTATGAGAAAGTATGAAGTCAGGAGTGATTTGGAAGTAAATGAGTCTTGAATATGCAACTTAGGGTTACTGTGTTGTGTATGAGTTTTGTATCATGATATTGTGAAAGTATTACTGTTGCTTTGATGTCTAATAGACATGATGAGTTGTGAGTTTGAGTAGAGGGAGTAAAGCACTTGAGTATTAGTTGTGGCTGGTAAGATGGGCACTAAAAAAAAAAAGTTTAGAACTTTTTTAAACTTTCTTACAAATTAGTTTACTAGGTCATATTTTAAGTTTGTCAGGAGTGACCGAGAGTGTCGATTTTATTTAGTTTAACAGGCTGACATACAGGGACGTGTGTCTTGCAGGATGGCAAGGTCGTATGCGTGGATTATATACTTTGGTTATTAGTAAAGTTGACGTAGCAACTAGCGCAATATAGATTGGCCTTCAAAGGCTTCAAGTAAACACAACGTGCAGTAGCAGGTGCGCTTGCAGGTGTTGTCTTATCAGCTTGTTTGTCGGCTGATACGGCTATATAAGTCAAAGCGAGCATGCTTCGTGAGGCATTCTTTGTGAACGCCTTGCAGTGTTCGGACCGCTGTCTAGTACGGAGGTCGCCACTGGTAATAAGTCTCTCCCTGTCATAGGATGGCAAAGAGATAATTCTAAATCGTAATTGGTAATTCAATTATGATCTAGGGCCCGGATTGTGGGTCATTCGGGGGCTGCATTATTTGGTTGGCACTCACGCGGGAAGAGCGGGGTAGAGCTCTCCTTCCCCTTCAGGGGTTTACTTTTGTTGTCATAGTGGAATGCTTATTCCTATGTTTACGGTGGTTTGTTTGGCAACGGAAAAGCATACGCTACTTGTTAATGCGAGAGTAGGGGAGAACCGGGCAATGATAGTCAGCAGGCAATGGTGGTCACTACCATATCTAGAAAACAAAAACCCGTCAAAACACAAACAGTGGCGAAAAGCCAATCGTACCACACCTTTTCCGCCGCTGCACGGTCATTCAGTTCACGAGGGAAGATCGCGACACTTTTTTCTGCGTTTTTGATATAATTTTACGTGTGCACAAATTAAACAATAAGTAACTGTTTTGAAGCAATTTTATGAATGTCTTATTAACTACATTTTGTATAAAGTACGTAACAATCATACCATAAAAGATTTTTAGTAAATATTTAACCTTATTACATATATTTGATTTTTTTGACGAAAAACTTATTATCGGGCAATGGGAGTCAGCAAATCCCATTAAGAAATCAGCTACGACAGTAAGAGGACGAGCTATTTTAGCAAGCAAGAAACGTCTTGCACAACAGAAATCTGTAAACAACGCCACGAGACGTGTACTGCAAGATTCAAACTCTTCCACTGAGTCTGATATTAGTCTGACTAATATATGTGGTGACAACGAATACGATGATGCCGACAATGCTAGCAACATTTGTCTGATCTGCTCCGAATTTTGCCGTAACAACGAAATGTGGTACCGATTCATACCGACTGCACAGGATGGGATTCTCCTGAGGGCTACATGTGCGACAGTTGCTAAATACGAGAATTTTAACCTTGACCCTCATTGTCCTATAGGCTGACTACAATTACCCGCATTTGACGACAAGGGTGGTCAAGGCTGATATTTTTAAAAGCTTCAATTATTGCCAAAATATGATTCCAAATAAAAAAAATAATATTGAGACTGATAGACGATTAGTTAGAGTATGTAAGCAAATTATTTTGATAAATGTGACTTCTATTTCCCCCTTTTCCCCTACTGAATGATAGCGTGTGGACATCAGGAACGAGTGGATCACGTGTTACGGCTTTGTTCTGATATTTCTAAGTTCTTTAGTAGCCAAACGCCTACAAGTTGTACGCTCCCGGGCTACCCACCTGGCGGCTCATGTCTCGGCCAGTAGATAGGATGTGTTTTCGCTCCGGCATATAGATGCTTTGCTGTCTTTGGTACGAGTAGTAAGGCCTGATTTAAATGTCTTCCGGCTACCCTACTGCCCCTACCCTCCGGACTGGAACATGGGAGTTTCATTTTTGTGGCAGGAATAGGTAAGGCCAAGGTCTCTCACCCGGGAAGTTGCCGTACAGCACTATATTACTAGTAGTCTTGTTGGTAAATGATAATAACATATTTAACCTTTGGTAGCCTCTTACGAGCTGCTTGGTGGACAAGTAGTTAGTCTGCACATAAATCCGGGACCAGCACCAAAACCTCCGCTTTTATTACAGGAAAGGTAATAAATTTTGTTGGTGCTTGGTAGAATTATCACCAATATTTATTAACAAAATTAGTCGAACAAAAGTACAAAAATACGTTTTGTGTGCTCTATATTAATATATACTACAAGTTGGTGGATGTTTTTCATTTGCCGATGTTATTTATTTAGTGAACCCCAGGTAAGGGCTTATGTTTGATGAGTACAGATCCAGCGACCGTAATTACTATAAGTACAATTAGTTTGTCACGAATTCGGTCACGTTTCTGCGGTTGTTTGTTTGTGAGTTAACTACAATCAACTACTCAGAAATTAACTACAATCAAGTAAGTTGAGGGATAAAATCGGATATATATATAACCATGTGATTCTAATTTTGGCATCGCAAATACGAACAAGCAAGCTTGATGATAAAGCTGGAAACATATTATCAGCTGCGGCTTACGGAGTCGGCTTACAACCGTCAACCGCGCTTACAACCGCTACTGATAAGACGTGTGAACATGCCGTCTGCGGACGCTTATAGCTGACGAAAACATCCAGCGCGCCACTTTCGGACGTTCGAACGCTCAAGGTCATGTCCGCGACTTACGTCCGATCATTTGCAGGGCTCAGTGTACAGTAATTATCTAGATACCCTGCAAGTCCCGGCTGTCAGCCGCGTCCAATAGTTTGTTTCCAGCTTAAGAGACTGTTTCTTAGGTCTCATGTTCACGTCACTACCCTAACTTCTAACACGGAGCAAAATGCAGAAACAGAAAAGGCGGCAATTAGTACGTAACAGTAGTAGTGTTCCATTTTTAATTACCTTCGAAAAATTATTCAGAACTGCTACATAGCAACTTTGTAATAGCAGTAGTGTGCTGAAAAAGAAGGAAGTATCTCTCCTATATATTTTTTGTGTATGTCAATCGATTTCTCTTTCATTTCTTAACTGAATTTAAGAGGTTTTTAACCATCACTATCAAACAAAATAAAGGTTTTTGCTAATAATTTTAGATCGGTTAATGGGGCCCTAGGAAAATGCTTAGTTTTGTATAAGCAGGTATCTTGTTAAAATCGAAGTCCATTTTTTTGCAGTTTTAATAAGCTTAAATTATCTGCAATAGAAAGACGTTGTTATGTTCAAAATATAGATCATGTCATCTGTGCTCGATACTACGAGGGTAAATCCAAAAGTTCTAAGCCCGACCAAGAAAATGAAAGAAAAGTGGGTCTAAATTTATTTTTATTTTTCGACATAGTCTCCATCTAGCTCAACACACTTTTTCCACCTGATCTGCAACTTGTTTATGCCCTCGAAAAAAAATCCGGAAGGTCGCTGAAATAGTCGTTTACTGCGACTATCACCTCATCTTTGGTCGAAAATTTCGAACCACCCAAGTGTTTTTTTAAATTTGGAAATAAATGATAATCCGTGGGGGCTAAATCCGGCAAATAAGGTGGGTGGGGCAGCAATTCGTAGCCACAATCATGGATTACAGACATTGTTTCAACTGAAGTGTGAACACGTGCATTGTCTTGATGAAACAAAACTTTCTTACGCAACATTCCCGGCCTTTTTTCTTTTATTTCTTCCCGGAGTCTTCGTAAAAGGTTACAATAATAACTAGAATTTATAGTTTGACCCTTCGGTAAATAATCTACAAAAATAATGCCCTTCGCATCCCAAAAAACAAAAGCCATGACTTTATTAGTCGACAAAACGACCTTAGCCTTTTTCGGTGTAGGAGAGTCTAATCTTTTCCTCTGTTTGGATTGTTGCTTTGATTCAGGAGTATGGTGGTGAACCCAGCTTTCATCCATGGTAACAAATCTAGACAAAAAGTCCTCGGGATCAGTCTCAAAAAGTTCCAAACAGTCTCGCGAAGTCTTGTGTATCGAACTCGTTTTTGTTCAGCTGAAAGCAACTTCGGGACCCAGCGAGCAGACACCTTATGGAACCCCAACTCTTCCGTTATCATGTGTTGCACCCGCCCATAACTAATGTTTGTTATCTCAGCTATCTTACCAATGGTCAAACGTCGGTCACCCAGTACGAGATCACAAATTTTATCGATGTTTTCTTTCGTGGTAGAGGATGTAGGCCTTCCACTCCTAGGATCATCTTTAATGCTCTCACGACCGCGCTTAAACTCACCTACCCACTTCTTGACACTGGAATACGATGGAGCATACTCCCCCAAAGTTCTCACCATATCTTGATGGATGTCTTTTGGTGATAGGCCTTTTTTATTGAGGTACTTAATGACTGCACGGTGTTCAATTTTCTCCATTATTGAAAATTGCGTCAGATTGCTTCAAACAAATAATCACAGAAAATTTATATCGTGCAGTATCGGAATCAAACTGCGCACAATAAATCAATATGACACATACTAACAAATGACGGTAGATTTTAAAAAGATGTCATAGCTCCATGTAGGTTAGGCCACGAACTTTTGGATCCACACTGGTATCATGTTCTGGTTAAGAGGTACAGTAGTCAATAGCTGACGCAAAAGATGTAGAATCCTATTACGAATTTAAATCCTGAACGAAAATGTATGTTTGTTTAAAAATCTGTTTTAATTTATGCCCAAGCATGGAAATTACATACCTTAGCACTAGTCTATTTAGGACTGAAATGTATGTTTATTTTGTTAATACCATTTAATTAGATACACAAAGTTTACAATTTAACTTACAAAAACGTGATACGAATAACAAGTGCCTTTAAAGTTATATAAATTATTTGTAAAACAAATTAAAAAGGTTTACTTAATAAAAAATCACGAAGAGGGTATTAACGCAAAAAGAGAGTAAACAATTCACATTTGCGTGAACGAAATTCTTAGTGAATGCAAATATTGTTTAGCAAGGGAATTCTTGTGCATTTAGGGGAGGTTTACTTTATTAAATATTCGGGGTTCATTTTCACGGAAATTGTGTATCCAATATAGGTTTTCAAACTTAAATCATATACATATATTACTAACTAGGCCTATCGAGCCATTTTCGACTTTTAAACTTACCAACACATTTTAAGATTAATTCTTATAGATCAGCCTTTCCCAAAGTGGGCGATAACGCCCCCTTGTGGGCGCTGGAAGCCTAGAGGGGGGCGGTATAAATCTTGAAAAAAAATGTTTTTTTTTAAACTAGGCGCAACAAATATGTTATTGAGGTTATTGACAAGAAAAAAACGAGGGGGGGGGGGCGCTACAAAACAACTGATTTTCAAAGTGGGCGTTACATGAAATAAGTTTGGGAACCTCTGTTATAGATGGAAGATCAATGTGCATTTTCCTTACAGAATTCAAAACGTTTCTGAATAGATGCCAAAAACTGCACCATAATGCCAATTTTAAAGTAAAGACTTGTTTGCACTCACAAACAAAAGAATAAATTGACTAAAAATGGATATTATGGGAACAGTCTCCAAAATATATAGATATTTTATATAGTAGATATAATATATATAGACATGCGCATATGTTAACATGCGCTTTACATATATATACTTTGAGACCAGTCCCCAAAATATACAAATGTCCCCGAAACATGCGTTTGCTTGAAAAAGTGTCCCCAAACCATGCGTTGTACATACTAAGACTGATAAATAAGACTGATGATATATATATCTCGAATCGAAAACACTAGCGCGTCTCTAGCCGACCCGAATCTCAAAACAGAATTGAGAAAATTGATAGAAGAAGACGTTACTTTGCGGAAATCCATACTTAAATCCAAATAAAATTACTTAATTTGAAATTTCCCGCCAGAAAAAGTAAACGTATTATGGCGTGACGAAACAGGCAAAATAGTGCGCTAGGAATAAATTGGACTTATCGGAAGCCAAAACTCCCAAATATATCCAGCTCCACACAACAAACACCACTAAACTGTTTTATAAGCACCAACAACACACACCCTATCAAAAACACTGTATGTAATATTGTACAAAAACATGTGTATCTAAACATTTTAACGGTGGGAAATTGCAAATTAAGTAATTTTATTTGGACAAAAGCAAGAATTTAAAGGGGTACCCTCCCCACCTGGCGGGAACCACAATATGGGTCAATGAAAATTTAAGCAGCGGTGACAGAAATAAGTGAAGTTAGAAACGGCCTTCTAGCACTTGGTGTCAAACTATGCAGCAGTAGTAGTAGTAGTAGTACTAGTAGCAGTTTTAGTACTCGCATGACCAATTTTCAACAACAAATGAAATCCCATCAAAAACATTTTCATGTAAAATGTTGCCAAGAGGAGGTCACGTGGCTTGCACTGTGAAAAAGATGTCGGATGTCATGTAGAACAAAGCTTACATACATACATATCTTCACACCAAGTCTCTTACGATGTAGGCAAAGAGTATCGAGTGCCAGACCTCACGATCCTGACAAACCTGTCTAGCTTCCATCACATTAATTACTCTTTTTATATAAACACGCAGGTTTCGGACTCTTGACACCACCCTCGGATAATATTCGAGTGATCTGATCGTGGAATGTCAACCTTGGTCCCCGGGTACCTACATCCATCCACATTAGCATTGTATATCTGCTATGTCAATCTTTTATCTGTCATTCTTTCCACATGAACGAACCAAGCTTCTCACTGTAAGCATTTTAACTCTACAAGCTCTAAATTGACAACTTTACATGTAAGTATATATGGCTTGGCAGTAGTAGTGTTAAGCCTTCATGAATAGCGATTTAGATACAGACAAAAAGAGTGACGAAAATCTAGGAATGCTGAAAATGTGCTCTGCTGCCTGGTATCTGTTTTTTCTAATATCTTTAATGTACAGATTTTTTTCTTATGTAGTTTTATAAAATGTACCTATTGATAAAGTACCAATTTGGTACACTTTTTTGTAATGGCATATTTTGTCACTTAATAATGTCAGGGCGATTAAGCTTTATTAGGATGAATGGATGAGCGTTTAACATCATTTGCAAAGAAAATGGAAGTGTTGTATCAAGTTAACAATAGGGTCCTTGGATTTTATTGTGGAGTGTTGCCACCCTTTTTAACCTCATGGATCACTTTCAAGCTTCGTTTACACGCAATCAAAATGTTGACAGAGTGCAGTATACCAGGCCTTCTATATTTCCATAAATTGTAACTAAGTTGAGATTTAAATTTCAAAAACAAAAGCTGCACTAAGATCGGTTATCTGTTTTGACGCTATAATATAACACCCAGAAACACAGCCAAATAAATAAGCCGGTACTCACGTAACACTCCTTCGTTCTTGCGTCGGGATCGAAACATATTATGAATTGAGTATCCTCCTCCATATTAACTGTCTCCATTTGAGGTAGGGTCGCTAAAGGTCGGATCATTATTTCTTTCTTTCTTTGTTAATCACGTGAAAATGGCTTAACGAATCAAGATGAAATTGGATACAGAGATAGATAGAGAGCACTTGGACTACTTTTTACCATGAAAAAACTACCATAGTTGTTATGGGAAGGCAACTGCATGCTTAAGATCTTGAAAAGGCAAAGTTTTTTTCTATCGTCGTTACGATCATCGTCATAGGGGCGCGACGGGTTAAGTAGGTAACAACAAAGAGACAACAAATTGATTGCTCATAAAAATACTTGTCAGAAGTAAAAATACATACGTCTATTTGTCACAAATTTCATGTCCGTTTATTTACACGCACAGTAAGCCAACGAAATATTTCACTTTCACATAATAAATCTAAAGTACTATACGGAGTTAGACATTTTCTTTGCTTGCGCTTTTTTTTTAGAAAAAAATAGTAAAAAAGACCTTAGCTATTAGGAAAATTCTGATTTGCTAATTAAATACCTACTGTAACAAAATGAAAATAAAAGTAAAACAAAATCTTATTCAATTTACAAACCAAATATTTTTTTTATTTATCACTGTGAAATAGTGTGAAAGATAACAAACTTATACGAATACTAATATGTTTCAGAAGAGAATATTATTGAAAATACCTATGGCTACAGTACATATCTGATCTTACCTAGCTGCCTTAAAACACGTTTCCTGCAAAGTTAATGAAGTTTACAAACTCTGTTCAGCTTGAAATAACCAGAGGATAGTTGATCAGGCTAAAACACGCTACACCATACCAGATTTCAAAACCATATGATGTGTTACATGATAAGTTATCGTTAACCAACAAATTTATATATCCTGTGTGGGTGTACCTCACGGATTTAAATTTTTCTTTTGGAATACACACGTACTTGATGTGTACCTCAGTGTACCTATCCTGAAATCCCGTACTTCAAGTCAGCATATTATGTAGCTAAATGAATTGTATGTGTAGATTTGGTACCTTTTGTGTACCTGCAAAAACAAATATTAAATAAATATAAAATAGTAAGGTTGCTGAGAAAACGAAAAAAAGTTTACTTTCTTTGACGTCATTTTATTTTATAAAAATAACTACAGTATTAATAAGTAAAGTTAAAATTAACTATTAATGGCACCTGTCAAAATAAAAATGTATTGCGTATGTTTGCCAGTTTTTAGAGGATCGAAATGCATCAAGAGACAGATATAAATAATTTCAAAATACCAAAATAACAAAATTTGCATTTTTTTACAATAAATAACGAAAATATGTACAAAAGGAAGTATCTTCAAGCCCATATCCGTGAAGAGGTAGGCAGAGGCACAACCAGGCACCCACGACTAGCCGAAGAATCATTGCAAGGGAATACGGACATTCAGTTATGTACTTCACAACACTGTTTTGTTTGAGTTCGGAAGTATATGTTTAGATGATGTGCCTCACAGTGTAACATTAAATGAAAAAACATATACATTGCTTGGCATTACACACATATATATCTTCACGCCAAGTCACTTACGGGGTAGGCAGAGAGTGTCGAATGCCAAATCTCACGGTCCTGGCAGACCGGTCTGGTTTCCTCCACATTCATTACACTTTTTATACAAACAGGCCGGTTTCGGAGACTCTTGACACTACCCTCGGATAATTCCGAGTGATCTGATCGTGTAATTTCAATCTTGTTCTCCCCGGGTACCTTCATCCATCCACATTTGCATTGTATATCTGCTTTGTCAATGTTTTATCTGTCATTCTTTCGACATGACTGAACCAGCGGAGCATGTCCTTTCGCAACTTCCTTTCAATTCCACTCTTTCTCGGATCTCACGGTTACGAATGCTGTCAGCGAGCGTTATACCACAGATTTTCCGTAGCGCTCTCATTTCGACCGCATTTATTCTACTTTCATGCTTTTTCTTGCATACACAGATACAATAATTTTGGGATAAGCACAGCATAATGCTATGCAAATGCAAAGCGAGTCTAGCTTTTTGACTCAAAACCTCACTTTATATTATTAAATTTTTAGCTTCGGGTCCTAAAACGAATAATGCAAAGAGTACATTAAAGATCACAGTGTTTTCGAGGCAAGCGATTTAAGCGCTATGACGATCTTCATAATTATTTAACAAAAAGCTCTAAATGTATGATTGCAGAATGTATCGTATCGTGTAAGAATAAAAGTATTTTAAGACACACACCTTTAAAGCACTCTAATGCCGTAGCTGTAAAAGTGAAATTTGAAAGTAGTTTGAACTTTGGATTCTGATTTTTGAAGTGTGAGTACAGTATATGTATCTGTTCCGTGTTTCTCATGAGTTGTCTTTTTTGTTTGCGAAAGCTCTCCGACGTCGAAACGCGAATTCAGGATAGGTCGTCTTATTATAGTTTTATTAAAAAAGTCAGATACAATATAAAGTTCAAATTACGTTTATTAAATAAATGTGCATAGGACATGGTGCGTGTCCACAGTGCGGAAGAACTAGACGTACTCACCTTTAGCTTCCGCGGGTCCGTAAAGGCGTCGTTGAGTTTGTGCACATGCTCGCGCGCCGCCAGCGCATCCACGATGTAGTCTCTCCCGCTTGTCGAGATCTGGATCAGGCACGTGATACCTGGGGGAATACGGTCACTTTCGTCTCTTGCTGACGATGATGCTCCGTCGACAGAGCTCATCACTTTTGCATATATAGATCCCATGTTTTTGTAATAGGACAAGAAAGCGAACAAGAAACGGGGCTTTTTTACTGACGGTGACGTTTGACGTTACCAACGTGGCCTATAGACATCATAGAAATTATAGGTGCGTCAGTGTTTTGTTGCCAAGATGTTAGTACTTATTGTGCGAGTGTACCGGCTACCCAACCCTCGGACTGAAACATGACACTGCCGTTATGGCTGCAGTGCAGAATTAGTTAAGATGATGGATACCTCCCTGGGTCAGTCACAGCACAGCACTCAGTTTAAACCTTGCGGAGCGGAAGACGGTGTATTCTACACAGAGGACCCGGACCAAAACGCGATAGCATTGGTACTACATAATATACGCCGCCTTATACATGTCAAAACAATATGTTGCCGGCCAGAGTCTAAGTTGGTAAGTTTTGTTTAACTTCAAGCCGGAACGAGACACAGACCGATAACTGGTGCTAGTGACCTCGCGGGAGATCTGACATATATAGCTTGGATCACACGAATGATACGTACTGCCTACTTATTATTTGGTAGAATATGTCGAGTTGGACCGGATTGCTACGTCCGCATTGTATTGAAAGTGACCAGCAAGAAGATCGATCCTCGCTATCCCTGGCCGACGTGTATTTTTTACCATCGAAGAATCCGTCTACTTGTATCCCAACCGATCTTATAAAAATAAAAGAAAGTCGCCGGCGGCCCCGTCTTTCGGGACTTTACCAGAACGGCTTAATACAAGTCACAAAGACAAATTCAAAATGGTCATAAACGTATCGAATGTTAAGAGAGTTGCATAGCAATGTTCCAATGGTAACCTTGATAGGTCCTGTAGGAGTGGTGCTCGACGTCGACGGCGATCTCGGTCACGTCGGCGAGGTGCGACGTCAGGGCATCAAGCTGCGATTCCGTCGCGACATACGTGTAGGGCGTCTGCTCCAGCGGCGGTGGAAAGGCGGGAGGCGAAGCGTCCGGCTCCGTGAATTGCGCCGGAGGACTGTACAGCTGCAGCTCCATCTCGTACGGATGCTCGTATCTGTGGCCATACCCTCGTACCCTTTATACCCTTTCACCTCTTCAGATAAATTAAGCCTTCCCACGAGGACTGATACGATTTCTCCTCCTCCTTAAGTCGTGCCAAAATTCCGTTGTTAAATGTTTAGGTTACACCGGCGCTGGGTAACCGAGCTGCACTCACTTTATAGTAGGTATACATACAGTAAATTGAGTTACTGTACAGTAAGTTGAGTTGTTTTCTAATAATGGAGTTCTCGAAGTTACAGAAGGTGTTCAAATTTTCTATGCAAATACGAGGGTGGATCCAAAAGTTCGTGGCCTAACCTACATGGAGCTATGACATCTT